>LWMK02001072.1:0-14945 GCA_001693075.2 Taenia saginata
TATGCCCTCTGCATTTTCGTCGAAGCCATATCTGCAGCGGTCGTGCACTTTTGAACTACGTTAGCTATCATTTGGGCCATTTCCTTCGACCTGTCTTTATGGTCTGATTGTTCAAGTTGTGAACTTGACAGGACTTAAGCTGACGCACATAAATACCATTCTCCAAATGCTACGGCACTGCCTAGCTAAGTTTAAACGTAGCCAGTGTGGCATAATATTCCTAACTGCTTCTTCCGCCTTCTTCTAAGTTAGCCTGCGTCTATCATGGAGGAAGGAAAATGCCCTCCTATGTGCAACATTCATCTGGATAACAGCAGTGGGATTCCTGCCTCCCTCAATCACCACATGAAGCAAGCAATGCTTTATGACATAAAATCTTGGTAATTATGAGTCCACCAGTTCTTGCTTTTCCTTACAGAGCGATGGTGCTCCTTGCATCACCGTAGGGGTCAATTTCTCCCAATTTAGCCGTTATTGACCCTAGTTTGCTAAGAGTTTCGATCTATTTTCGCGCTTCTCATTGATAATCCGCTATGTATGACACCACTCCTTGACATTAGAGTCCTGATAATCCACCTAACAGTGGGTTTGATGAAAGCACCACTTGAGTCCACAGTATTAATGAGAACCGCACCAGGCCCAATTCGCGGGTGAAGACTTGCGGCTACTAAGACCTAAACGAGCCGCCAAGTAGATGGGCTACAATTAACGAACATGGAATGGGCGCTGTGACAGATTTATTATCTAGCATGCACAGCAGAAGCGGTGGGAAGTCAAAGTTGCGCAACCACATTCTTCACACCAATACGACTACAATGAAATTTTTTAGGAGTTACGTGTTTCGCCTAGTTCTGAGATCGGTGGACCGGCGAGATTTGTTTTAAGCCTCGGATAACAAATTTAGCGGCTTCGTGCTGCGACGAAGCCGAATGCGCAAGAATTAGTAAGGTAAAAAATGACAAGCCAATTGCATTTAACACTAAATAGAGTCATCACAATGGCACCATTACTTGGTCAACTCTCCTTCAATGTCTTCAATGAGTGCGTTAACTTCCAAATATCTGCAGCCCGTTATAAAGCGGTCCATTAGGTAGAAAATCCAGGTTAGTTTTGGGCAGGCACCAGTAAAACAGGTCAACCAAAAAATATAATGTCAGGTCTGTGCCATTTAGACACTGCAGATGAATATAGCCACTTTAAACACGCAGTCAAGGTTTTGAATAATCGCCCAAAGGATTCGACATGTGCATAAGTCAAAAGTGCTTGTTTCGCATCATATTCTTCAAACAAAGGTCCTAACACGAAAGTGAGGATGCTCGTCGCAATGAATTGTGCAAGAGCGCTCTTGTGTTTAATTTGTTCAGCACTGCATCATGCATCCCTGCCAAATGCTTACATTAGGATAGGTCAAAGGAATGAAGGCACATGCCAAGCATATTATAAGACTGATACGTTAAATTTTTAACTGCAGAAAGCACTTATAACAAGTTCAATACGCGGCATCCAATGCAGTCGGTCCGTAGATTTGGCTGAAGGATGCTTGAATAAGGATGATCTAAGAACTAAGCAGTGCTGGACATTGCAAGATCCTTATAAAACAGGATGATTCCTGCCACAAAGTCATTCATAATGTCGTCACTGGTTAAAGTGCATTGAAGTGCATTAGAACAAATGGCATGGCTTAAATGCCATGGCACTGGTCTAGGGCTGCGACGATCCGCTTCCAAGACGTCAAGTTGTCCATTTCACTGCAACAAACAACGTTCCTTTGCTTCCAAGCCTGTCCACCTGGCCAGCTCAAATGTGCGTCAAACCGACTGGCACGGAGGAGCACTCCTACACATTAAAATGCGCTACTTGCGGGCGTTGTGCAAGGTGCATCAGACGTGGACAAAGCGGGCGATGTTATGGTGCTTCGATTGATGAAGTGGCAGGGGGTGAAGTGTTGGGTGCATTTTGAGTTACAGCCTGTGATGGCAACTAGCAAGGTGCATGCCATAGCCTATGTTCTTAAGCCTAATGGCACGAGGGAGTAAACGGCACTCTCATCGCAAGCCCTAGATGATGGGGAACGTAATGGTTGCGTTTTGTGCTTGTCTACCTGACAAACCAGGTTTAGCGGCGCAGAGATGTGTCTGATACCGCGCAAATGACGTCAGCATAGGAAAATTGTCTGTACACCTAGCTGTGCTAGCCATAACATTGTTTTGGCCTGAAGCAGGTATAGTTTTCTCCTCGTCAATTTCGTTACTGGTCAGTTGCTAACATGGCAAAGCGTTCCACACATTAGTTAAATGTTCTCAGAAATAAATACTAGGGCTGTAGGGTGGTCACCACCACGGTCAGGATGAGCTATAAGGTATTTACACCACGGTAAGGTTATCTTAATATCGTCCTGTGCCTTGAGTCTTTTACAGGTAAGTGTAGACTACCAAGTACTTGAATATCACCCCTCAGCACCACCATTGATACCCTACGTCATTTCCATCGGTGCTTGAACATGTTCCCGACACATTTGCCATGACAAAGTCCCATTCATGCAAACGCCCAGATACCTTAGTACCGGTTCGACATAAATCTACCCCAATCTGCACAAAGAACTGAAAGAGGTAAACATCGCTAGAAGCAAGAGCGTCTTCTACCTATACCCCTCGGAATGAATCAGTCACACGCCTTGGTGTGTGCTACGAGCGTATGCGAAACTAGCCGAATGTACTTATTTATAATGGGCAAATATACGCCTTATCAGCCATGAGACACCAACCGTGAGATACTTCGGTCGCCACCGGTGTGCTCCACTGGTCATTCTCATCATTAGACCAGGTCTTCGAAAGTCTACGATTTCTCTCTTCTCCTCGTCTACGTGTATAATCTGTCTCTCCTCCTACCTACCCTCTGGCGTTCCCCCTCTCATGCCCAGAAGAAAGCGGAGGGCAGCAGAGGGGTGTTAGAGACCCCCAGTGATAGGCTGCACGCTTCCCAGTTTGCGTTTCACTCTTCCTTCCTTATGGCCGTCATTGGTTGGTGGAATAGGTTCATAGCTGTACAAATCATGGAGTTGTGCACCAGACAGTTATTACACTGGCATAACCGATGGAAGCAAGAGGAGGAAGTGGCTTTACTGTCTACCAAAGTCCAAAAAGTCTAAGCAAACGTGTGCGGAGTTTAATCTCCCACCCTGCTGACTAGTGATGAATACAAAGCCACCCAGCCTCAATGAGAAATACTCTTTACAGGTGCTTGATTACGTTCATTATTACCCCGTTTATTACAATTTGTCAATGAGGATTAAAGGCCCAAAATTTTAATTCAACGACTTCATTTGTGCCTTTTTTGCTCAAATTCCAATTTTTCATGTGCTCTTAAGCTTACTTATTTGAAATGGAGAGCCCTCTCAAACGGTAATTTGGAGCGTTTTTGCAGCATTTGCTGACGGTTGTACTAAGTCGACTCGGAGATGAATAAAATACACATCAGTGGTCAAGTAAGTAGAATAAGAGCACTGCTAGCTGCAAAATCATTTTTATGGTGCTGGAACAATTGTCCTTTTAAAACCGCTAATTGTAATGGGAGTTGCAGGTCTCGACCGTAAAAGTGGTATTGCGTAATTTATCGACGACTAATTTGCCTCTCGGAGCAGCAACTAATTGTAAAGTATGAGTATTTGCACGCAACGTGAAAAGCAGCATTAACACCTAAAATAACGCGAATGGAAAGCTGCTATTCGGGACAATTGGTTGAAGGACGATCAACATTGTGATCGGCAATCAAGCCACCAACACTTCCAACAGTCACTAAAACGCGAAGTTCAGTCAGTGGGTTTACCTCAACCAAGAGATGTGCCCTGCTTCATATGGACTTATGCAAACACATCTCTTTCTAAGAGCCGTGGTGCAGCAATTTCTGTACACTCATCTGCCTTAGGCCTTACTCAGAATTTGATATACGAACGAAGTTTAAGGTGGCCCCTAACTCATTTCCTCCTAGCATTTTTAACTGCTCCAACTTCTTGAAGTCAACCATAAAGATATTTTAGTTTCATGGAGCAGTCTAATTTTGTTTTCTTTTGCTAGTGAGGATTGGTGTAAGCACATAGGCCTGACCGTTTATTTCAAACTAGCAAAGGCGGAATAGCTATGGCGCCTTTTATTTTCCCCCAGCGTTCAGTCAAACGTATTGCATCTGCAAGCTGTAACACTAGCTGTTTAGTCAAGTTATGGGGTGGCAACTCGGCGCTAGTCCGTTTCTCTTTCAATTTCAGCACCGTCATATTGTATCGGAAGAGCGTGCAGGACTGGGGAGTGGCCTTGATTGTAGCACCGCTGACGCTAAATGTGGTAATTTATATCTGTGCAGTACATTTACTCTCATCTCATTTCTTGACCTGTACAGCAAGAAGTTCATGTGTGTCCTTCAAGGCAATGTCAACACAGGATAATGATTTGCGAAGGGATGTAAGTCAAGAAAAGCCTTACTAGATGTGGATAGGTTTTAGGTATGTTTACCTTGTTTGCATTCATGATTTCAACTACTTTCGCTNTGTGCATAGAGATAATAATGCATGGGAGAGAATGAATGGAATGTGTAAAAGCCATCCACCAGTTATGATGAAAAAATAGTTTTAAACAGATTTAAACACACAGAAGTTGGGGCTGAGTGAGAGTAGTTTGCGATAACCTGTTCTATGCAGCCATGTTAATCGAACCAGCTGTAAGCGCCTGAAGTAAATATCTAGTAGCACACCAACCTGCGCGGCATCCAATTTCCTCAGCTGGCATACCATTTGAATGAACACGTTGTCAAGCAGCATTCAAGCTTGTAAAGAAGAGTTTACCCTGTTAGCCTTAAAAATTGAGTTCCTTTTACTATCATCAGCTACGCTGAACATAAAAAAGCAGTCAAATCTGCGTAACAAGAATGCGACATATCTCACATTTTATAATCCAGTCATGCTATTTACGAACAAAAATATGCCCACTGAGTAAAGATTCGTGCAGCAAGATAATGACACCTGCAAATTTTCTTACTTTATCATAAATTTGCAATTTGACTTAAATCATAGACCTGAAGATGAGGATACTTCAAAGAAAAAGAAACAAATTTTACAACATGCATACGCCGGCAAGACGGCGTGCAATGCAGGCAACTTGAACGAGGCTAGCTATTCCAAGTTTTGATGCTAAGCTCATTTTGTCGTAAACCAGTGCTCATTTTACGGCATTGGCTAGAAAAATCCAAAAATTATTTGCAGTCGTTGGTTGACAACAAGGTCAGCAGCATAGTCAGAAATCACCCTTATCCTTATATGCATTGCAATCAAAACAACGAAATCCGTTAGAGACAATAGAGATGCTGTAACAGTTTTAAATTTTTAAGTAACCACTCAAAGTTCCACAGCTTGAAATTACATCTTTTATTATTAATGATAAGATCCAGCTGTCACATTTAGAGTATAACTCAAGCCACAGAGCAATTACTTCCGACTTGAACTTAACATTGCCTTGATCATTGTTTAATAAAGTCGTTATAAAACCAAACAAGTGCATCGATAAGAATTCAAGCACAGGTTAAACGTGTGCAAGATCATTCCAAAATAGACGTAGCAAGCTGGCAACTTGCGAAAGAAAAACGTGGTATAATTGGTGGAGCGAACGTTGTGGAGCAGTTGTTAAAACTATCAGGGAAATTTGAGTATTTTATGAAACATTGTGGTAAACCAACGAGAGCGTTTTTGCATTAGCCTCCAAATTACATCTCGACAAGCTCACTCAAATTACTCCCTGCGATCAGCAAGCAATGAAACGTTCTTCTGGGCGCACCATATCCGCCAATTTATTGATGCAGACACCGGGAATGAGTCACACACGAGGCCGAACTTCTCGGAGAAGTCCATGAAAGCTTCTTCGACTTCGATGATAATTTCGAATATTTGATTAGGAGGCAAGTTCGCCACTATGTCCCGTAATTCAGTTTTGACACTAAGACTCTACTGCAAAGGCAATGAGAGCTCAGCGATATAGAGGACGCAGTCATAATAAGCCAATGAACCTGTTTCCCTCTTCTAAGTCCTGCCTAATATTTGACGGTGATCAAAGCCAAATGCGTCGGAACTCTAAATTATAATTTGAGGTGCAAAATATGCCAACAGCTACTGTTGTAGTGGAAGTGGAATTAATTATTTGCATGGATAACTCCATAAGCATAATGTGCGTCAGTTTCAAAGGGAATAGCTTTGCAAAAATCTATTGTAGACCTAATTATAAGGCAGGCAACCCTTTTCAAACTCCTCGCGGGGACTAGAATTGATGGAAATCGAAGATCAAATTTCATCAGCATTCGCTGATCCTAAGAAGGAGCTGCCTCTGTGGGTGCAATGGTAGAGTTGCGCAGGCATGATAGTCAATACACTTAAACTTGCTCATGTCCAAATGTTGGTTTCTGAGAGGAGAATTGATTTCCACTCAGATATGTCAAAGCTGAGGTATTTGCATATTGTCCAGTGTATTTATTCAGGGATTTTGGTGATCTAAGCATCGTACCATGTCGCCCTAAAAGGAACGGTTCTTGATTAGACAATGGTTTAAGCATTCAACACTGCGTTTATCGGTGCCACCTTTACTGTAAATTAGCTTAGACTAAGCAATACCTGTAGGATTGTTGTAATAAGGCCTCAGACATGGGGAATTTTGTGCTGCATTCGCAGTGCGACACAATAAGGCAAAGATGAGAAGACCTTGCATGAGCCGACAAATATATGGTTAAGCATCAGAGCACACACCGGACTCTATCAGAGGCTAACAGACGTAGCCTCACATATATGCCCATTACAAATACTTTGCTACTTCGTCATTCGTTCCTATTAATTGTCAAAAAAGCAGTCTAGAGTAGTAGGCAATTTGAAAGACCATTTTAGCATGCTTGAACCAATTCTCCATAACTTTCGACAGTAGGTATCAAGAAACTGTTTTTTAATCAACAAAGCATAAAAATAGAACAAATCTAAGGTCCATCATTCCAAGTAACCCAGAAGCTCAAAGCCAAACTGCATAAATCTGCTACGGATTTTCTAAATTCAATGAGTGATCAGGCACATCCATAGATCACTCTTAAACCTCACGTGCTTGAAACTATTAAATCATTTGCTGTCTCACAGCGGTACAGTCACTGTTGATGATGGCCTAAATAATTGTGAAAACTAGAAGCCGAGTATTAGATATTTGTTTCCTCCTTTCATTTTAAAGAGTAATTTTGGCATTCAAAAGAACGCGTCTTGCTACATGACTTCAATTAACAGCTTTGGCAAATGCTTGCGCTAGCCTTTAAATTGCACCTAGACTTCATTAATTCGTAGCGTGCACGTTTGCAAATCCCAGCTGTGGCCATGTTGTACGGAAACACCAACCCTATTTGCCTGTTCCTGGAGCCAAGTGTCTCCCTTTGGACCTTTGTCTTGTTTTTCAAGCCTGTCACCTCTTCCTCCACCGACATTCGAGCTCATTACTCAACCAAATGCCGACCTTTGCTCGTTTCCATCTAAAAGCAGCTAATTCATTGATCATATTATCGGAAAATTGCAAATAATAATGCCTGACAATGATGCTGCTTGCGCTGAATAAGTACCTCTAATTTATGTTGCATGTTTTTGCTTTAGCTAAAGCTATCCATTTTGCTGTCTTTTTGCAATCTAAGCAATTATGAGTATCATTAAAAGGATTGTTGTTAAGTTCTAGGACAAACGAAAAATCCTTTTTGCCTGCTGAATTCTAAGCCAACTTCAACAAACAGACTGGCGCTCATCTAGCAATGTTCCGTTGCACTGCAATGAAGTAAGCTCCCACAATTGCGCATCTCACCATGCGAATTTCTCAGCCTAAAATAAAAGTCACGCAGCGGACTGCGAAATTGAGCTTCTGGTGGAAGGTATAGTATCTCAGCCAGTGGTCATGGTTTAAAAATTGACTTCAAGTGTTAGTGCCATATTTCTGGTGCAGATATTAGGCTGTCAAATTTAAATCTGCCCTAATACTTTCCTTTAACTAGACTTGTCACTTTACTAGCTCTTAGCGATAATGTTAGAGGTAAACGTCATTTGCTGCAATCTTAATGACTGGGTACAAAGAGATCATCTGTTGAGGTTACCAGTTTACCAAAGCAGAGCCATGGACTCCAATGGCAGGACCGCTTGTCGCCAAGTTAGGCTTGTATCTTAATGAGGGCGTATTACTTGTGGGTGGAAATGGCTCAGCTGGCAGTTAAGTAGATCGTTTAATGTCATTTTTTCGGGTCTTACAATCAACAACTAGTGCCGACTTGCTAGTTCCATCAAAGTTGTGCGACATATGTATATGCGAGTGGGCTTTGAGACCGTAGACCTTGATCGTCAGCCACGTTGTGCCGTGAAGGAAAAATGTCGGTTAACGTGGCGCTGCGAAGGCACACAAGTACGGAGAGGAGAGTCAAAGAGCGATCAAAGGGATTAATTCTTAGCGCCATTGAAGCATTGATGTGATATTTGCATCAGCAAATTAAAATAAGGCCATTCTATTCCTTAATCCATGCTTGTGTGTAAATCTTACATTTAGCTACACCAATGAGTCAGTTCGCAGTGTTATCTCTGGAAATTTAAGAGCTACACGTGAAGTTGCCAAAATGCGGTACTCTTAGCCCATTTATTATTGCTGCGTGGTGGCCATGGTCTATGCTACCGTTTATAAGTGTGGACACGAGACGAAGAACAGTCAGCTAAAAGCTTTTACCAAATCTTTTGTGGTGCATGATTTTAATTTTTAGGGCGCAATAGAGTTTCATTTACAATTTGAGCTACCAGTATCTTGTACTCTTCTCAATTTTGTCAACAGGTATTTGCCTCTTCTTTTTTATGAAGAGACACATGCAATCATTCGTGATTATACTTCTTTTCCACTTTCTCAAATCAGACTTACTACTGTATAACAAAAAGAAAAGAGTTTTGGAGGTGGAGAAGAGTCGGGTGTGGCTAGGAGACCGATCTGCTCCTACTGCCATGCCACTGGCGACTTCCTGAGGTGGACATGCAGCAACCTGTCACACCTTTTGAGGCGGCCTTTCTGACGTGGGAGGAGACATTGCTGCACTACTTATTCATTCACATCTCTCTTTGCTTGCTCCAGCTCAACGCCATTGCTCCAGCCAAGCCAAATACTCACTCGTGCGTGGAGGAATCCGACCAAATACGCAAAATCAAGAAGGTAAATGCCTTTCCACTCAAGTACTTCTCCTTTCCCTACCGCAATGCTCTTCCACACACCTCCCTGGTGGCTGTAAATGCTGCCCCTTGGCGAGGTGGATGTCGGGTGACAGATCTCCTCCAACCCCTCAATCGACTTTGCAGATTGGCAGTAAGATTGATGAATGTAATGCAAACAATTGTCACCATCATGCGTTGGTCTCGGCGAAAGTGTAAGGAGTGGGTGCGTTTGGAGGGGGGTTCATGTTGGAAGCACGAACCCACCTTCAACGGTACGTTCGTATCCATCGGTGGTGGTGGGAGTGCAAGCTGCCTCCCTCCCTCCCCCTCTCTCTCCAGATGTCAACAAGGCGACTGATTGACAGCCAAATAATCAGGGCATTGGCATTTGTCCAGACTCTTACTTTAGTGTTAACGTAACGCCTAGGCGAGAAGCCTGACTGCTAGCTCTGGCGTATCCACGCTGTGTACGCATCCGCCTACGTTAAACAGTCGCACAACAATGTCATTCAAAAAGATGCCTTTAGAGCATTAAAAAGGCGACTAATTGGACAAAGGGTGTATCACTTCTTGCAACTGAGCAGACAAAGAGGAGCAGTAGTGCCGCCTATTCAATTCGGCTTCATTAGCATCTACTTTTGTTTCCTTTCATAGGCTTCATTTATTTAACAAACAATACTTGCCTGGTGTGTGCTCAAAGTAGTAAACCTCGGTCAGATTTCAAGAGTTGTGGGATTTAAGTTTGACAATTTAAATGAACTAGGAGAAAATGAATAATTATTAGGTGGAGGAACATAAATTGCCCTGGAAACAGGAAGTACGCACATAATACAACAGCAAATGCACAAAAGCGGCAGACACTGAATGCCTCCGTTGGCAGCTCACTTGGGCTCCCTCCTCAATCGTCTCACTGGGTGTCCGCTGGACTGGCGTCAGGGCGGAGTGACAAGCACTTCCACCACTGTGGGGGCACGTGGAGGAGCAGGAGGAGGAGGAGGAGGAGGAGGAGGAGGAGAAAGTTAACCACACAGCTGGGTCCCTTTTAATAAACTTGTCAAGTAAAAGAATTAAAAGGGTTCAACTTTGAATTCGTTTCGATACCTTCTTTAAAATGATTTGTCACTTTAACCTGTTTCAGCGGTGTCGCACATTTTTGAGGTTCTTACTGCACCATACAGCGATACAGCTACGACTAAATCAATTTCCATATTCATATCCGTTACTTTCACTAGTGTAAAGCTGTCTTTCTTGGAAGCGTGGACTTTATCTAATGCGCAATTTGTCCTATCCCTCAGCTCCTCTTATTCACTCACAAAGGCGGATTAAAAGTTAAACAAAAAGCTGACCAGACTTGTGTTTCTGGTAAACAACATGACGTACCTTGAGGCGCCAAGCAGTGGCCTCATCCAAACAGCGTGAGTGTCGGTAGCTCGCTTCTTCCTCCTCCACAAAAGACCGCGGCGGTCTTCGTTGGGGATGATATGCTTCACACTTTGAGCAAGGAATTGCTGTGAATTTGGCCTTTTGATGCCAAGGAGAATTGTTTATCAGCAAAATTTTTAAGTTGACTGTTAAAACTTATTGAGGCAACGAATGGTGAACTAATTTGTCGGGAACGTAAAGGGCGACTGGGCGGCTAGGCCCCTAAATGCCACCAACTACATCTTAGGAATCTTGAAGCACACTAAGTTGTCTAGCAAATTAAATTGATCTTCTTTGCACCAAGGTGCAGTCATTTCTTCGCGGTTGGCTATGCCNGGAAGAATTGTTTAGCAGTAAAATTTTTAAGTTGACTGCAAGAACTTAATGAGGCAACGAATGGTGAACTAATTTGTCGGGAACGTAAAGGGCGACTGGGCGGCTAGGCCCCTAAATGCCACCAACTACATCTTAGGAATCTTGAAGCACACTAAGTTGTCTAGCAAATTAAATTGATCTTCTTTGCACCAAGGTGCAGTCATTTCTTCGCGGTTGGCTATGCCGACGCCGATGGAAACACATTGTGGAGGAGTACCTCCTTTCGCCTCACGCTGAATCAATGCGAAAACGCAACTCCATCGTCTTCAAGCTGTTTGAAGGGGAGGAGGAATATGTTCAACAACTAACCACACTCGTCACTTGCTTCCTCCGACCATTCAGAATGGCGGCCAGCTCAAAGAAGCCCATAATAACACATGAGGATGTGAACTCCATCTACTTAAATGTGTAAGTAGCGTGTTCTCTCGGCTGAGTAGTTTATTCATGGTTTCACCAAGCGGTGTACTATTTTGGTACAGGAAAGTAATAACGCAATGCCAAATCATGGGTTGTGCAGTCTCGCGAGAATAGGACTCAATCAGGCTGAATGACTGGTGGCTACTGTTTTGAAGGGATTTTTGCTACACCCGTTTCAGTCCCATCAACCACGCTAGTGTCAGCTGTTCAGCCTCCATGAATAAGTTTGTAATGGGCTATTCTGCATGCCACTGGTTTGACCTCTCGAGTCAGTCGCCTCTGCACTTACTTCAAGGCTCAACATTCAGCCCTCACTAATGAATGAATGCATTTTTGGAGCCTTTGTGGTTGCACGCCCTCAACCACTCATTCCTCTCCCTCTTAACTCAAATCCGAATCCAATAACTGCACCAAGAAACCAAATTCTGTGTTTGCCTGGACAAGGAGGTTGTGTTGATGTGGACAGAAATAGGATCAGGAAGGACATGCCATATGGTGGAGGATTTTTTATTCCTCGCGGTTAGACATGTGGACTAGAAGGCATCGCCTTGCTTGCATAAAACATCCAATTGAAGGCGCAACATTCAGAACGATTTACGGGTTTGTCCAGATCTGACTAGGTGGAAAGTTCATAGTCTGGACTTGACTTCGCAGCTGTCATCCTGTTGGTGGAAACGATGAAGGGCGAAATCTATGCACATTCGACGGACAGGAGGAGTGCGACTACTGGCATAGCCCGTAGGAGAGGTCATCTTGCGAGGAGACAATCACGAGACCTGAGAGTTTGGTGTCCAACGCGAGCATTGCATGGCACCTCTTGTGCCTTTAAGTGTCATTCTTGGTGCTTCAATCAGTTAACCCTACAACTCAGCTATCATTTCTTAATCAGTGGCCGTTGAGAAACTCTCCCGAGTAAACGCACTGGATTTGGAGATTAGTTCTGTATGTGAAGTTGACTGGGAGAAGGGGGATTGTGCTACCCATCATGCGAATCCATAGTCAGCAGTCGCACAACAACAACAACAGTACGATTCCCAAGGGACTGGATTTTGTCTCTCTTCCTCCCTGCCACGTTGTTTTAACTTCACGGTCACACACCTCTACCCGACAGTAGAGGGAGATGGTAAAGCAGGGAGCCCCGTAACGAAATTTCGAGGTTGTTCGTGGCAAGTGTGACTTCCGTGGCAGATAGCTTCCTACGAAGCAGGGGATTGGCATGATTAGTGAAGCCTGACGCCTGGAAATCCATGCACTTGTCCCTCACGACTGGGTACGATTCACAGGACACGATGACATGGTCCAGAGGTCAGAGCATACAAGGGGCCATTGGTTTTGGTTGGGCATGGAATAAGGCAAGGCTACAATAAACACGCAATTCTAGCTGCCAAAAAAGCCCTTTTACATGTAGCTACTCTCCTCGCCGTTACATTCCGCCTGAAGTGAATGGGATGCTGAAATGTGTGAACCCTCCGTAGAAAGGTTCATAACGATCACTACCCAACTTAATCCGGCCTCACTTTACAGACTGTTTGGTTCTTTCGTTTGCTTACGAAGAGGGGATGAGAAAGCCTGCGATCGCACTGGAAAATAACAACAAGATATGCAACTCCGAGTCGGTAAAGCCCAGCACTTTTGATTCAGTTTCCTTTACAATTCCTTCCTTTCTTCCTTTCTAGGGAGACAATAATGTTTCTCCACCAAATTTTCGTTCAGGGTCTACGACGCAAAATGGAGAATTGGCCAACTCTCAAGTTGGGTAGGCCAATTTTTGTGATTATTTTGTCCACACAAACCATCTTTTTCAACCCTCCTGTCAAGCGATTTTAACTGACTTTGGTTTTACTAAACCGGTGCATAACATTTGGTGTCCGGCATCTCCAAAGCCTTGTCGGGTATGAGAACGGCACCTTATTACTCATTTGGAGATGAAAGAATACTCGCCTCCAAGAGTGTTTGTGGTGTTGTGGCTTGCCTCAAGGCGTAATGACGCACGTCAGAGGGACGCTGGTTCTCCCCCTTTAACGCAGACAAGACCCCATTGCATCGTAGACACGGGCGAGATGGCATTATTGTGTGTAAGAGTACAGGCTACATGAAATAAACTGTCTGAGTGGGTAAAACAGTAAATTTTAATATTAAATGGCCCCGAAGATGCCATAAATGGGTGCTAGATCTTATCAACGAAAGCGCTTTTAGTTAATGCAACTCACTGACTTTGATATTTGGATGGCCTGAAGGATGTCCATTCTGTTCACATTTCTAATTGCTGGGAACTTGTTGTTTAATTGTGCGATCAGCTGTGGATTGATTTTTGGACCAAGCCATCCGTTTCCCATATCTACTGTGCATTTGTAAGTAGTGTGCGCTACCCATCACTGCATTGACTTGATATGGTTTCGGCGGAGAATCAAACTTTATGGTGTCCATTGAAAAGTGCTTATTTTTGAATTTTCAAGAGTGACACGAAGACTAGTCAATTTTAGAGCCCAGGTTTTAGGTAACTTTAACAGCTTGTTTAACTCTTTCGTGGGCAACAATTGAGTTGAATGGACAGGCAGAAGACAGCAAAGTAGAGTTCCCCTTTTTGTCTACGCAAAACTGAATTTAAGTAAAGTCTGCAATCGAATGCAACTGCAGAGCACCAAGTTTTTGGAAAGCGTGGTAATAAGGTTGCGAGTCAACTCGGCCTTAAGCAACATTCCTTCGCTTTACAGCGGAGCCTGGAAAGGCCTCTTCGCACAGCCTCTCTGAACTGGTTCTCTTGAAAATGCACGAGCCTGCTAATAATTTGCTCTATCTAAAGCTACAACATCTCGCCGGAGAGGTGAAAACCGTAGCCCCAATTAACTTGAATAGGTTAATCATATGTCCACCCCATTTNTGGAGTGGAGCATCCATGGTTCAGATGTTCCCAGCCTCATTTTTAACAAAAGATTTTGGCAAGTGAATTTACTTGATGACGCTATACTTGCTTAATTTGCCCCTTATCACTTTGCAGGGCATACTTGCACGGGGAGCTACATACATGGACACAAAACCAGAATGAATAACGATGGAAAGACTTCTCTTCAAGGGCAGATTATTTTGCCCAGGCTTCCCTCCATGGCGGATAACTAGTGGAAATGGAAACCAAACGCGGATGCCTATTAGATGTTATGAGCCAATCAAAACCTTGCCGTCAAAATGACGTCATGTCCATATTTGGCTGCCTTCACACGAGACACTCGTCACGACTTGTCGCCTGACTCAGGCAGCTTAGTGCACACCGCCCCTTTACTCGAGCCTGTGGTTACCTGGTTCCTCGGCTGGATCGTGGGTGTTTACTTTTAGCACTATTTACGTTGTGATGGCTGAAGCAGGCGATTGAAAATGGGAACGTCTGAAAAGATGCCTAAACGGCTAGGGGCTATGTTGTTTGCATAACTTCTAGTTTCCGTAATGGACACTTAGTCGACTGTTTTGCACTGAGCTTTCGAAGTATTTGTGATGCTATTAAGCATCATTT
>LWMK02001073.1:1104-14903 GCA_001693075.2 Taenia saginata
ATGCACACCCAACCCAACAACTTGCCACTCTTGTTAGTTTTACCCATGTTACTACCCACGCAGAAAGATGCAGAATTATTGCGCGTGGTCTCTTACCCCTCAGGACTGACTGGCCAGGTCAAAAGCAAGAGAAGGTCAAGTGATAGACGAAGGCGGGTTGATTGCTGCCTTATATGCTGATAGCCAAATCAACAAGTGCTACCATCCAGCAATTTACTTTGAGGGACAATCGGTCTACTTCAGCTACCAGCACAAGCAGTCAAATGCGCTAGAATAAACTGCGATGACGAAAGAATCGAGACTGCATAGAAGTCAGCTTCTATTCCAAAGCCGAATTGAGCCACCTAGCGACCATGGATACCGATCTAGGTGGGGTTCAAGGCCAGTTGCCGTCAGAATCAAGGCTAGACAACGACGAGTGTCGGCCCCAAGGACAAATCACGACCGAGTGTCGGCCTTAAGGACAATTCACGACACTCCAATGCCAGGTGACCCCAGAACCGAGATCATCGTCGATTTTCATTTCTGATGTCTTTACATCGCGGCTTTGGTTACTGATGCAGGTGGAGTTAAAGAGAGGGAGACATGATCAGAATTTGTGTGTTTGCGCCTTAGGTGCGGGGTTACACCTCATTCCAAAGTCAGATTACGTATCAAGGCACTATGAGATAGGGTCTGTAACTCAGTTGTAGGTCAGATTACCCAATATTCCACCCCAAGATTACAAGCAACCTCGTTCCAAGGTCGGATGACGTAATAATGTTACGATCCGTGAATCTGCTTAAGTCCCAGTATTTATTTAAATTCCATCTATAGACATTGCACGAAGGATATAAATTAATCGAGCTCAATGTGATGTCCAGCACCACTCTTAGTTTGAGCTGCCAATTAGGGTGGTTAAAGCAAACAATGCTCAAGTTTCCATGCTTGCAGAATCGCATAATTGCATGTGTTTCGCTGACGTGTTTTAGGTATAAAGGTCAAGATTGAAGGAGAATTCTTGAACAAACAACGAGAGCAGTACTGTATACCACAGACTTTTCGCAACACATGTCAATCAGTTTTATGGGACACATTGTTCCAATACAATTAAAACATCATTTAACTGTGGTTGAATGTACCAATCCACGCCTATCCCTACAGTCAAACAACCTAACATCCAAGGAGCTATGCATAAGGCGAAGCCACCCCCTGGATCTTCGTGGCTCATCACTAGAGGCACATGCAGACATGTCAGTACATCTGTCTAGGGTCACGTGATCCATGTTGATGTATGCTCTGCGCCGATTGTCGTCGCCTCAGAGTCAAGAAACTCATAAACATAATCTACTTATCGCTTTAATTCCACTTTTCTAATTACAAAACAATCAATGATAGTCTTGGTGCACACGTCTAGAAGTGGATATGTAGGCCAAGAATCAGGAATTTCACTGCCAGGTATTGTGATCTTAATAGATTTCTGCATTGAAGATGGCATTTCAATTCTGCCTCATACTGTTGGCGGTCTTCGGTCTGTCTAAGGGAATCTGGGCATCCCGCAGAAAGATACCTCCTTTTATTTGGCTCTGGCAAACATGCATAAAGAAGCAGTAGGCGGATTGCATCAACTTGGTCTGTGTGGATTTCAGCCAGCCTTGGGATACCTCACATTACTGGTGGGTTTAAGGACTCGTGTGAAGTCACTGCCTTCTTCTCTCCTTCTGCCATCTTCAGTTCTGAATAAGGTTAAAGTGGGAAATGCTAAGCAAGATTGTTTTAGTTGATTTTCAAACCTAACACAAAAATGCAGAAAATTAAAATGGTAATAGCATCAGTGACAGGAAGGATTTCATGGTGTTCATGCCTTTAAGATGCAACATCTGACTGCCCAGTTCCACCACAGTTGCGATTATTTTGGAGATATAATTTAAATTGGAATGTAACAACTCCGATCGCAAGTACTCGGCTGATGTGAGCTGAAAAGAAATCCATTTCTACATTTACAATACTGCTTTATTTGTTGCCGTCGAAATCAAGAATAAATATTTCATGTGATTTGGCTAAGTGACTCTTACTTAGAGTAGACCTCCTCCATATTTACCCTTTTATTTGGTGTAACGTAAAAGGCTAACTTAAGAATAGCATCACTCGGATTGTTGCGTTTGTTCCAAAATTGGCATGATTAAAAACGCATGCCCTAAGAGAATCGGATACTGTGGTAAAAGCATCGGTGCTAATTTATGGGGCGTGTGTGGAGCCGAGAGGTGGGGCAAAGTCAATGCTGCGGTTGAGTTGTTTCTTCTCTGCATCGACTCTTAGAGAGCGTCTGCAAATAAATTGAATACGAGTCCTTATGCAAGTGGAATTTACCAAACGCTGCACTGCACAAAGTACAAAAGCTCATGTCACACATGTCCTCGGCCGTTAAACACGCTGTCTGGATTTGTGGAAATCGTTGACATCACTAACTTTGAGGAAGTTAGTATTCACAGTGCGGTCTCTGTTCACCAATGAAGTCAGCAACAGCATTTTGCAGGAGTGGGAACAACATTAATGAGCTGAGCCCTAATGGGGTGTCGAAGTCATGTTTGTGACCCTCATGGACCCAGCGCCTTTATTCAATTAACTCAATCGTCCACCTCATTTTCGGCATTGTCACTTATTCCCGTGATTATGAGTGATGTGTTGGGTAAGTATACTAGCAACTACAAAATGTACAAGGTGTTTGCAGCCATGTCCCATGAAAGATATCCTAAGAATTGGCGCCAAGTGGGGAAGAAGGAAAACAACAGTTAGGAGACGGAGGCAATGATTTTTCGCAGTATTCCCCAACCGACTTGATTACGACTTTGCAGGTGATTTCGCAACAATGAATTATCTCCTGTTTTTCTCGACTGTTTGTTGAAATTTAATCAGTTTCGCAAGCGCAATGTTGAAGTAATTATTTACGGAATGCTAGTAGGTAAGACGTGGGTAAAACAATAGTTCCAAATGAAGGAACATGAGGCATTCAACTTTAATAGATGCAGCCGCGTAAATACACTTGCATAATGGTTTTCAAATTAGACATTAAAGCGATGAAGAAACTTGCAAATATAACGAGCACTAATGCCAACTATTTCTTCTTGTATGGTTATCAAGATAGGACGTTAGAAGAAATCGTACCATGGTCTTCTCTGGGTCCCTTAGTCAAAACGCAGGCAGCCAACAGGATGAGATAGAATGGAAAAGCCAACTTCAATCCATGATTATCTGCGTTAACTACCCTGACGCATTTATAAGAATTCCATGCATGCACAATAGCCTATTAGGCATCCTGTTCTTGACCTACAAGGCGGGTTCGATAAATTCTTGCAATAAAGGCTATTGGGTGTTGGTTCTTGAGGGCCATCCCATAACCAAACACCACGCTCACAAGCACCATGATGCGCAAAGATGAAGTTTGATGTGGATTCGCCTAATGAAATCATGAGCTATCTTTCGTGTCGCTTCTGATTTGGCTATTGTGTAGAGAGTGCATCGAAATCTGCATACATATAAGGGTGTATTTCCTTTACTTAGGGACTCGTTATCGCTGAAAGACCACTATGAATGTCTTTATGGCTCCCTCGCCACTTATAGCCAAGCTTTCTTTTACTTCACGCTCGTCGAATATGCACTCATATTGCTAAAGAGTGTCATATTATGACCCGTTTGTGACATGCTGCGACTGAGCTACAGCCATTATACCAACGCTCTATCACTTCTCTGAAGTATTTTTTAAATACTTTATTTCTTTTGGCGGTGATGCAGACGACTTGTGTCTACGTTGCTAGATGCTTTTTGTTGGACTACCAATGTTCGCCCGACCACACATGCGATCACACAGGGGGCTGGCAGCTTAACTTATACCCGGCACAATGAGTATGATTCTCCTCGACGGCCTACCGCATTGCTATGTGGCTAAGCGCCACGAACTGCGATGTGACATGACAATTTACGCATTAGTGAATGGCACTCAGAAACGAGTGTGCGACTGCTTAGGAGTATACAGTGTTTTAAGTGGGATTAGTCTGCCTCTTTGCAATCTGAAGAGCACTGTATATGCAAAGATTGCAATCGGGTTAACCAACCTCAAGCAGACACCCGATTTATTTAGTTCACTTTACCCGTTCACTTCCAGACACGTCACTCAACAAATTAGAATCCACTTTATAGTGCCTCAATCAATTTCAGCGTTTTGTCTTGTTAACCTTAATATTAAAAGCGTAGCAATTGTGATCCATGGTGCAACGTAGTGAGTAGATTCTTTTTTTTATTTACAACTTAAATCTCTAGCAGAAGTGGTGGTTATGAAACCACTGTTAGCGACTCAAAACACCTTTCGATCATCCAAAGTCGGCCATATAAGCGGCGCAGTTTACTGCCTCATTCAATTCCACTGTATGCCATTTACCAAAAAAATCACGCTATGCTGGTCGCGGGACCAGTAAATGCAGGTGGTGGCCATAAACGGCAGTGCCCTTTCTTCAAAAGCATAATTAGAAACCCCCGGGCAAAATACCAGGCCCTTTTTCCTTCGTTGACTAGCCTAATCTAGGTCTATGCATTCTCCTTTTTCAAAACCATTTTTATGCAAGCAGGACTGAGAACTTACTCTCATTATGGTGTAGACATGCGTCTCCCTAAGTCAAGCAAACATAAATAATGGAAAAATTGTGGGAGTTTGTGGTGGTCGTCACTGGTGCCAAGGGTGAGTTTTGAGCAAACCAAGCTCATGTGATTTGTGTGGGTGAAGTAGAACCCAATTATGCTGCATCCATGCACACAGACTAAAGCGACTGCTATGAATTTGAGCACGCAACTGTATCGACTCTTATAGTGGTGAAATAAAGTCAGAAGGTAATCATGAAATTTCTACACACATTCAGTACTATTTCTGTCATTGCTCGCACAAACTGCACTGCAATGCTTTGAATTCACTTTTACGGCATCATTATTTCGTAGCATCCCGTTATGTTCCAGAGCAACATATTTCGTGGTAACTGTAAAAATGTGGATTTTACACAGCGGTTACAGGCGTCTGAGTGATGCACTTGTCGTAAAAGGTTGGATTTCATACCGCTTTTAGGGTTTTGAACTTATTTGAATTCATAACAGCAAAGCGTTTAATTGTATCTCATTATCGAGTATGTGACGATAAATGAAGTGCTTTTGGTGAATCTTAAATGCCATAAGGCCGTTTTGGTGAATTTCGGGCAAAAATTACTACTCTTTTCACTCACCCATTGTGGCAGATAAGGAATTATTGAACTAGTTTCATCAGCTTGTCCTAACCCGATAATCCTTCGTAAATGCAAAAAAACAACGCAGTCAGCACAAAGCAAACAAGATTATGAACAGACAAGATTTCGTAGAAGAGATGGACTAAGATGTCTTCTTTTGGTTCCATTTTCCTGCCTGTTGTTGGGATACTTCCAGCTTAGCCCCCACAAAGGAATCACCATACTACCCAATAAAATAGCACATAACAGGGATTCAAATATTTTTCTGCTTGGCAGCTAATCAAACGTGGGAGTGAATATTCACGACACCTCCCCAAGCAGGTGATACTGCTGTGAAAATGTCAGCATTTTGCATTTGATCGAATAGATAACTCATTGAAGGGAATAAACTTCGGCACTTATCGCGGTTGCAATATTTATTTAAGTAGGAGGCGTTCTTGCCTAGTCGATTCGTTGAATTAAACTGTTTGAGGAAAGGGAGACGCTGGATCTGAGAAAATCTCCTATTGCATGCTTGAAGGTCAACAACCTAGCGTTGTCACTTATCTAGAAATTAATCCAGCAAAACATTCACCGTAGAAGCATTGTGAGATATTCTTCAATGTCAAAAGGTGAAACCAATGCTTTTTAGCATTTGTCGTGCAACTGAGACGAAGATTTTAAAACGATCCAGGGGAATTCGTCCTGCTCTATTCAAATGAGTAATTTGCCTGTGAACCAACCATTGGTCATTTAGATTATTTTGCCGCATCAAAACTTGGAAATGGTCCTTTGTGCTACACGTTAATTATGCCGGGTAGCGCTAACAGTAATTGAGTTTTACACTCGTGTGAAAGAACTAGCTGCGGTGATTTGGCCGCCTGCGTGCACCCATTTCATCTGGATTAGTCAGTCCGAATGCCTGCTTTTTACGNTAACAGTAATTGAGTTTTACACTCGTGTGAAAGAACTAGCTGCGGTGATTTGGCCGCCTGCGTGCACCCATTTCATCTGGATTAGTCAGTCCGAATGCCTGCTTTTTACGACCAAGTCATTTAAACTAACCTTAACAAAGAGCAGTTAAAGTCCGTAGGCGGTCCAAAAGCCTCAAGTTTACAGATTTAGGAAAATTATTTGGCAATGTGGCAAAGCATGCCAAAAATCCACCACCTCATCCAAGTCCAGACTAAAGCTGTAAGAAATGAAGAGCCGATCTCTCAGTAAGGGGTGAAGGCGTGTGACTCTGCAGTATCAGCGCACGCACTCCTATGCTTGATCGACCCGCTGCAGGAAAACAGTGGCACCACATGCTTAAAAAGGGGTTAAGTTGAACCACCCACACTATCTGCTTCGTGACAGTTGATTTATGGAGGAGTTGTTAGAAGCAATTATTTGTGCCTGCTTCATCAGGAAGGCTTATGGAGGGTTTGCCGACAATCGGTCAATAATGCACTCAGGTTATGAAATACTTAAACATAAGGCCTTATAATAACGAGATGACTTGATTTAAGATAAGCACAATGGGTGGTGACTTTTTAAAAGTGGGTAGAAATTCAAATGAGGAAACTTAGGCCTTCCTTTGGAGATAGTAGTAAAGGATTGACCCGTTTCGCTGCAAATCAGGGGCAGTGCAGAGACTGATTATGTTCAGCCGTTAGGAAATCGGATATCCCTCAAAAACTAAAGGCAGAGAGGTATATGTTTATGAGGGTAAGAAGCCGTTTGGGAATGACAATGTGAAAAATTGGATTAAAATGATCGCTAAAAGTCAGTGATAGCCACTACGTTTCCTCTGCACGGAATTGTATAAGGCTGACAATTTGGTCGAATGCTATCCCCAAATCGCTCAATATTATAAGAATAATCGAAAGGTAAGTTGAAGTTGTAAAATATGGACCACAAGTTAAGCATTTAGAAGGAGAAGGTAGATAGAATTAGGTGCAGTGTGGGGAGTTCATGTTTTCCTTCTTGTATATCCCAATCGTATACGTACGTGCATTGTCAGCAGGAGTGCTGTTTACAAAGGAAAACAGTTGCAGTGCTTACTTCCTCACATCGTGGCATCAAGTGAGTGGAAGTTAACTTGAGCCTAGTACAGGTAAATCCGGATGTGCAAGGCTGTGGAGCTGCTGATTAATATGTCTATTCACAGTGGATGCACGTGACCGGAGGCACGGAATAGTCCATGAATCACTGCTACGATCGACCGTAGTACAGGTAAATCTGGATGTGCAAGGCTGTGGAGTTGCTGATTAATATGTCTATCCACAGTAGATGCACGTGACCGGAGGCACGGATATAAATCAACATGTCTATCGACTATGAGGTCACATGCACATCAGCAGTGGACGCATGACACGAAAGCATAGGCCTAGGCTGAAGTATCGATAGTAAACCAAGGCTGAAGCACTTTGCGTGAGTATCCTGAACTTGGAAGGAGGCAAAGCGATATGCAGGTATCTTTGTGATGAGTGGCACCATTTGAGGCTAGGAAAAGAAAAATACGTGAATTTTTTAGGGATAGTTTGCGTGACTAGGAGAAGGTACACAAGTCAATGCATAGATCACACGTTGACGAGTTACGTGGTTCTAATGGCAGTCACATTTAGGCTAAAATTTGTGTAGACACGTTTGCAGGCTCTAACGCAACGAGGCTTGGAATTGTATCCATACTTCCGATAGTGAAATAATCTTGAAATAACTTAAGGCATTGATAATTAACTCTAGCAAATTATCTTCAAATGGGTGATATCTGACTCTGAGAAGTCAGTCCCTAGTGCATATAAGCGGCTAGAGTAAAATAGTTAACTAATCCACTCTGACCCTGCGTATGGGGTCAAATTCGATTAGTTAGGGGCATCAGTGCCTTCCTTAAATGGCCAGACACCCACTCCTGTAGTTCGATGGGCATCGGCACTACAGACTACATCCATTGTTATGTATTTGAGCTTACCTGTCCATACTTCGTCAATGAAAATCCCTTAACAAGACAGCGACGATAATTTGGTTATTTTAAGTTGTGAAATCGATGACTGTCACTGCGCGAGTAGGGCTTAATGTGACAGTTGATAGTACCCAAACTTTTTTCTTTTCTCGAGCAGGTTATGCGTGTTTAGCCTAATCACCATTAATTCTCCATTTCTGCCTTTTTCTGTCGTCACAAGAAAATTCCCGCTCCTCCCCCCTCCTCCACGTGTCCCTAGATTGTGAATGTGAGCGAGTTGCTCCTACTTAATTTGAAGGCTGGTCCAACTCCTGCCTACCCGTCCAAGTGCAGATTTCCTTTTTCGCCTTGTAAAGAATCCCTCTACCTGATGCTTCACAATAACAGATAAGAATGTGCGCTTCCATCCTTAGTTACTCTTTGCCCTTTTCGCTATGCGTCTGCGCCTGTATATTTGTTTACCCAAGTTTAGTGGTATTTCATTGCGTGTTTTTATTTTGGTTTCTCTAGAGAGCCACCTCAATTGGTGTAGCACAGAAACAGGTAGGAGCTTGCATGTGTGTGCTTTTTTGTATATGAGTGCAAAGGCACAATAATCCCATCCTTTGTGACATCAACGCCAAGGTTTAAATAGCCTATCAATGGGGGTGATATTAGATTGACCTCAGACTTATGTCAGCACATTGGCTCCCTTTGCATTATCAAGTAGGAAGGTCGCCAAATCACGACTTCTACCCTAGCTTTCATTGACCAATAATTAAGAATGCAGTGATAAAATTTGCAGATCATATAATCCCTTGCACGAAGTCCATTCCTTGGGTAGGCGTTGAGTTGAAAATTCATTCTTTCCTAATCATGGTCACCTGATTTACTGCTTAAAATGCTTTAGAGCGGCACGATATTGCCATGCAGAACAATTAGTAGAAGTATGTAGGATATACTCCTGTTGTAATGGATCGACTGTGGGAGAAATTCGCCATCAATATTATATGTTCTGCAAGCCAGAGCCACTAAATGTGAGCATAAAATCAAACCGAGAGAAAAAAAGTCATGCTGTTTGTTTGTTTGTTTCCAGCGTAACAATCGTCATTTAAACGCTTTCATTGCCATGCATGCTCCACAGTAATAATTTGTTGGGTTAATGTACAATCACTGGGACTTAAGGTCCAAATGCACATCAGTACTCGGTTCTCGACTTAAAATTGTTTATCCATTTGGATAAGTGGGATGTGCCCTAATTATACAAAATTAACTACTGATTCGAACTGGTTAAGGGCATTTGCTGTATGATGCTGCGACAAATTTAGCCACAATNGGATGTGCCCTAATTATACAAAATTAACTACTGATTCGAACTGGTTAAGGGCATTATGCCTTTTTCTGTCGTCACAAGAAAATTCCCACTCCTCCCCCCTCCTCCATGTGTCCCTAGATTGCGAATGTGAGCGAGTTGCTCCTACTTAATTTGAAGGCTGGTCCAACTCCTGCCTACCCGTCCAAGTGCAGATTTCCTTTTTCGCCTTGTAAAGAATCCCTCTACCTGATGCTTCACAATAACAGATAAGAATGTGCGCTTCCATCCTTAGTTACTCTTTACCTGTCTATTTGTTTGCCCAAGTTTAGTGGTATTTCATTGCGTGTTTTTATTTTGATTTCTCTAGAGAGCCACCTCAATTGGTGTAGCACAGAAACAGGTAGGAGCTTGCATGTGTGTGCTTTTGTGTATATGAGTGCAAAGGCACAATAATCCCATCCTTTGTGACATTGACGTCAAGGTTTAAATAGCCTATCAATGGGGGTGACATTCGATTGAACTCAGATTTATGTCAGCACATTGGCTCCCTTTGCAGTATCAAGTAGGAAGGTCGCCAAATCACGACTTCTACCCTAGTTTTCATTGACCAATAATTAAGAATGCAGTGATAAAATTTGCAGATCATATAATCCCTTGCACGTAGTCCATTCCTTGGGTAGGCGTTGAGTTGAAAATTCATTCTTTCCTAATCATGGTCACCTGATTTACTGCTTAAAATGCTTTAGAGCGACACGATACTGCCATGCAGAATAATTAGTAGAAGTGTGTAGGATATGCTCCTGTTGTAATGGGTTGACTGTGGGAGAAATTCGCCATCAATATTATATGTTCTGCAAACCAGAGCCACTAAATGTGGGCATAAAATCAAACCGAGAGAAAAAAAGTCATGCTGTTTGTTTGTTTGTTTCCAGCGTAACAATCGTCATTTAAATGCTTTCATTGCCGTGCATGCTCCACAGTAATAATTTGTTGGGTTGATGTACAATCACTGGGACTTAAGGCCCAAATGCACAGCAGTACTCGGTTCTCGACTTAAAATTGTTTATCCATTTGGATAAGTGAGATGTGCCCTAATTACACAAAAATAACTACTGGTTCGAACTGGTTAAGGGCATTTGCTGTATGATGCTGCGACAAATTTAGCCACAATTAGGCTTAGATTTCCTCTAGATTGACTTACATGCACCGCAAAGATACAGTCACGCCAGAAGTGTGTGAGCCGTGACACTTAAATAATGCACAAGTAGTTGTTGATTACAACTTTGTTTTACTTACGGGATTCTATTTTCCCAACATTTCATTCATTCATCGACTAACATTCAAATCCAGAGAGCAAATGGCACGGTAGTACTAAGTAAGCGTCTGTCTCTCCTTCTTTCTGGCGCTACAGCGAACCTCAAAGTTCACTTAAAATCAGGTTATATGCATTAAGAATGTCTTTTTATGAATTTCTCTATCAACATCACAAACGTATCAAATGTGATGATATAAAACAACTTTTAAATGACTGTGAAGGGATTTCTTTCCAGGCCAGTTTAGTAGCGGAAGTAGCAGCACATTCCTTTCTCCTTTCCATCCTTGGGCACTACGGGTGGCGTGCATTTGTATTAAAGCCATCAACAGGAGCCAGTGACGCATTCGAAATAGTCTAACACACACGCACACGTCAGAGGTGTGGTACCTCGGTCAGCCTATCCGGTGCGAATGCCACAGACACCACGTAATCGTCGTCGTGAGGTGTCAGTGGTGTGGTTAGAACACCCTCGTAGATAAATGCATCCCAACACGGTGGCATTAGGTATACTTGCCATTCTTGCGATCTAAATTATAATTTACATTGGACGTGAAGACTGTTCATTCACTTATGCCCAGCGCACTTCCAAACATACGCAATGTGGCCCACTTTGCTGAACCACTTTGCTTGTTCCAAACAGTAGAGGAGAACTCCAAAAATAGCAGCATATAGCTAGATTATGAGGAAAAGAGCAGCGCTTCAGCATGCATTTCTAAAGATTTCCACTGATAAGTTCTATTTGGAGCTTGACAAACTTTAAATCAGGGCAAATGTGCGCGTGAATAGACCAATTATGAAACTTACTGTCACGTAATCACTTAATGATCACAAAGGGTGGGTAGCACACTTACTTCGTGAAATCTTTAAGCAGAATCGTTAACCTTTCCTAGCCATGATACCCTACCTTGTGGAAAAACGTATTTGTACACAGTCATTGCCGATCAAGCCAATCTACTGATAAGCGCTCCGTCAAAATCAACGATAGTGTCAGTCGTAGTTTCGATTACTTCAAGCACATTTGTCTGGTCATCCATCCATATACCATAGATAACGGTTTCTGGTCATTTGCACGTCTATTGTGGATTTCTCGTTTGGCTGTTACAAATCCGTATCCTAATTTTACTCTTGACACTCTTCGAAATCGCTGATCGATCCTTCCACTCATTTTGCCATCGCGCACCCATTTGTGGATTTTTCTCAAATTTAACCACTTACCTCTCCTCTTATCAATCTATTTCACAATCACGGATATCTCAATGCATGACAAGTTGGAATCGATTGATTCGAAGCGCATCTACCTGTGATCTGCAATTGGTAGCTCCAAAAACCCATGATGGTTCGCGACACATCAAGACGTGGTGCTAACCACCTTTGAATTATCCATCCGCAATAGAATCTCGCTTTATATGTTGCTGCAGTTCCTCGAATCTTTGATTCCACTGCATAAAATTTTCTCAGCCTGAGACCAGGTGGATGCGATGGCTTCACTTTAACGAGATTCTACGATGCTTTTTTGCCTATTGGTTAAATGTGCTTCATTTTCATCCTATAGCCGACTCACCGCTGCAGATCTTTGACTCAACATCCACAATGCCCCATCTTATCACCCATTTGCCAGTCTCAAAGTCACCCACATTGGTGTAGACCACACACTAGAGCAGTTTTGACCCTTTTCACCACAGCTTTTAAATACTATCTCAAACTTGATTTTTGATTTTGCTGATAATTTATGTGACACACACTGCCATTTCTACACAAGCATTAAGTCGCATTAATTTGAATATCAGATTCCATGGCCTCATCCATTTGGTCGCAAAAGTAATCCCCTACACATTACCGTATGCCAAGATTGAGGCGTAACTCGGCNTAATTTGAATTTCAGATTCCATGGCCTCATCCATTTGGTCGCAAAAGTAATCCCCCACACATTACCGTATGCCAAGATTGAGGCGTAACTCGGCCAAATGTTGTGTAGCCAATGTGAAATGAGCAGGTTTTGGGCTTGTCTGACTCTGCCAAAGTATTAACTGGTCATGGCNGAGCAGGTTTTGGGCTTGTCTGACTCTGCTAAAGTGTTAACTGGTCATTGCTTTGCTTTCTTCCTTTCCTTTTTGTCTCGTACCCATTCTCTCCTCTAAGTCCAATTGTATTCATTCGCTATAAGTAAGACTACGTGCAGTTGAATGACCGATTCATTAACCACACATTTTGCTTACATTCTTCACGAATCTGGTGGCATTTTATTGCTCATTAGACTTCCCTTTTTCAACCCCACTGCTTCATAGATTCGAACCATCCGGTTTCTTTATTAACCCCATCACGTTTGTTGCCTTCTATTTGTTTTGATTAATTTTTTCCTTTTTACTTTTGTATCTCTACCTTGTCCATGCCATACTATGCTGGTGATTTACATTTACTTGTAAAGTGTAGTGAGCATTCCTTAGACTACCACCGGCTCCGAAGTAGGCAAATGTGAGGGTGTTTACAATGCGATGGCTTTTGATTGATAGATACGGAGAAAGGCAAAGAGATGTCAGAAATGATACCCCAAATTATGCCGTAGCTGCCTATCAAATGTTCACTTTTGCGCGCACACACACGCACACAGTGAACTTAGACCAGCAAGACAAGTGTACATTACTGCTCATTTCTGTGAAATACTATGTTTGCACACTACCTAGTTGGTCAAATGAAGAGCATTGGTAATATGCCAGATGAGTAAATAAGTGGTCTGACTGGACTACGCACCACAGGGGGGCTCGAACGAGGGCTAGGGAAGAGGACGTTCCCTTCCTCGAGAACTTTGAACGGTTTCACTCACATGTGATGGGTCATACAATACGAGTTTGGGTAGGAAGTGGAAGGTGTGATTAATGATTAGAAGTTTGGGCCTCGTTTTGAGAAGTCTTCAGAAGTGGCAAATGTGGCGTCTTGATGGATATTTATAGTTAACCTCTTATGCGAACCAGTATCTCTCACCTAGAAGACCAGAGGTGGCTGTTTAACCTCTAAAGTGGAGGTGAA
>LWMK02001074.1:0-14901 GCA_001693075.2 Taenia saginata
GCTGCTGAAGGTCTCGCCTGCTAATCATAATCAAATCGTTAGTACCTTTGTGGTTGTCTTTTCGAATAAGACGCACGTAAGCTAGAGTAGGAAAAAATTTGTTGCTTTCATAGCCATTCTGCTAATAAAGTAAAAAAAATATTATTAGCCTAGGCCTCTTAACCCATTTTAGCCTTTGTTGATTTGACGTACGATTTTGAACGTACAGCGCTGATGGTGACCCTACGAACGCTGTAGAATGAATCCCTCATCAGGTCATCCTATACTTCCAACAAAATTGTCGCATGCCTTTAAGGCGTTTTCTTCTTCTTTAAAGAAGAGTTGCAAGGCGGCTCCTTCAAGCGCATACCAGTGGTCCACAACTTCAGGGAACATGTATAACTGCAGGCTCAATGTTAGCTGTGCTTAGATTTTTGATAGCACCACTGACAGCACCATGAATGCAGCATCTACCTTCATCACCAACGTAACTGCCCCATCCTTTAGCACTACAGCATTCAGTACAGCAATATGTACACGATTTAGTCTGCAGTAGAGTGCCATGAGAAGGGGTGTAATGTGTTGGGATAAGGACTGAGTTTAAGAAGTGGTACAAATGTGGGGAGAGCAGTGTAGAAGAGTGAAGAGTATCGGGGAATAAGGAAAGAGAAGTGAAGGTGCCTGAAGCATGGCAAAATGTGCCATTGAATCCGAGCGTTTTACTTTCGTCACCATTGTGTGTACCAACCCAAAACAACGCTAAAAACCTGGACTGAGTGCTTATACCTAAGGTCACCTACGCGAAACTGTCGCTAACGTTCAGTCTTTCCATGTCAGTTGCTATCTAACTCTCAGCTTTCTCAGCCAAATGCACAATCTATTACTCCCCTTTTTTGTTCTACCTTCCCAGATATTTCCCACAAATCAATAAAAGTGTCAACCTCTTCAGTATCGGTCTAGTTTTACAGAAAGTACACTTCGATTTCAGATAGGGAAGCGCCACTCTCCACAACCGCTAATGCGCACTTCAAAATAGTCACACTACTTAAATCGATGGCAGCATTTCGCATTTTACTGAACACCACGATTTCGGGCTAATCATATGAATCCACCCAAAGTGCACCAGGCAAAAGTTCTTGCGCTTACGCATCGGTGTCTCTCTCCCAACTAATTGATATCAACCTCTGGTAGATGGCTGTGTGCCTTTACCTATTTTTCTCTACTATGTGGCGCACATCGCAATTCTTTTCCACAACCTGGTGTAATGTAAAAACAATTGTTGCTTACGATTCCTACTTCAACTTTTAACTTATTTGGGAGCATTGATATATGGCTGGGCATAAACAGGTAGCTGAATGCTTTCATTGAAGCAGCGCTAGCTAAGAAAAGAAGAGCGGATCATCCACACCATTTATGCTGTTAAGGCTACCGTAAGTACTACAATTACAGCACCATCAGCAGTTGGAAATGCTCCTTCGCCATGAAATCCGTCCTGCATTAGTGGTTCATGGCCTTCTGTATGATTTTGTCACTTAAACTTAATCATAGTTAAGGACTCATTTATCCTATTTTAAACGACTCCATCTTTTAATTCATCTATCCTTCCTGTTCAATTTTCTTTAATTCCATGCATTGCATGCGCGTGATGTCATGTCGGACCATGGATTTTACTTTTAACTCTTGCTTGGATGGTTGTCAGCCTCTGAATATTCGCCTTCAGAAAAAAGGTTAGCCTATAATTATATCCACTGGCGGTCATTAAATGCATTAACAATTTTTTGATCGAAGTGACTTCACTGTTTCTTCGAGTCCCACATTTAAGGCGTTACACTTTCCTTATTATAGTCTTTGCTGCATCTTCAGTCAAGATGGCTATCTTTAGGGATTGCCTTGAGATAGCTCACGCTAGTCCTGAAAACCTTTACTTACTATCATGCTGTGCAAAAGAAGCTGTCATAAACCAAGTCTGATTGGCAGGCCTACACTTCAACAAATGTTGGCTCAACCATTCTACATGGTACAGGCATTGGTGCACACTTAATTCAAGTAGTCATTCACATGCTTCACAAATTCATAGTGATTTAATTGAACAAACGATCATCCTCCCAATCTAGCCCTGTTAGGCGACGAGTGACATGTTCTTTTGACACTGTGAAATTGTTCCGCCGAGATAATCGGCACCTGCTTTGGCAAAATTCTCAACTGGCAATAGCGTTTATACTATCCGCTGATGATCCTAGTGGCATGCGGTGATGTCTTAACAAATCGGAAAAATGCCAACGAAATTCACAGACTTTAACTGCAGATGAAGTCCGCCATTGTTTTAAAATTACGCCTTACAACGTGATCCACTAAGTCCATTGCGGTATGCCTCTTTTGGATGAGGAAAGGATCGCGACTCCCACAGTCAGAATGACTCGCTTTTGCATGTGGGTGGACGTATTTATAGTTTTGAGGATCCAGAAGGATGGAGCAAACTTATTTTCTTGAGGACATTTATGCCAATGTCCGTTCTTAAATGTCTGAATTTATGGTAGGAATGCATTTTCAAACTGAGATGTTGGAGTTGTCCCATATATGCCATGCAGGAAGTGGAGAGACAGCTCCCTGGTGGATTTTCGACAGGCAGACATTTTGCAGACTGATTGGTCGGTCAACAACATGCACTTAGAACAGTCATTTGGTTGGACTTTGCCTCAAAATATAAAGCTGCAACCGCAAGCGCTGCACCGCTTCCTTGGATGTTAATTAGCTTGTGATGCAGATGCAGATTGTTATGTAGAAAATGATGGCACTTCCTTCCTCCTTATCGGCACTGACTACTGCTGTCCGTTCTACCGTATCATTCAACTGGGTCCTTCCTGCGTAGAAAGCACATGAGATCTTGCTCAGCGAAAGATTTGCTAATTTTGGTAGCTCCTGTCTTGTAATGTATTATTTCGCTTTCCATGTGTTGTAGTGACCACATTTCGACGTGCTATTATTGGCTTACCTGATGTGTGCATTGGCTTTGTAGGAGTGTGTTGGGACATTTAATGGTGTCGCTTTGGAATCGACAGCCTAAAATTTGGCGTTGCTAAGGTGAAATTTTGGGTTTTTCGGCTGTGCATAAGAAGTCGACGCTGCTGAGCTAACTGGTAAAAAGAAGAGTGGCTGTTAAGAAATAAATAATAAAGTAGCTATGGAGTGCTAATTTTCACTTGGTTCACGGGCATTGCTATCGACCGCCCTTATTTAGCAAACTAACACTACGTATTTAGCAGGTGGTATACCACGACTTTTCTGTTCATTCACCAGTCTGACGCTAAGCGAACGCTGCAGTCTGTAATCGCAGTGACCACTCGACATTTTAAGTTGTACACTGGGCCGCAACAGTACGTTGTCCTTATTCACCATCGCAACTACTTATTCGCTCTTCCTCATAAGTGGAGCAGATCATTTGTCTTTAATGTGAGAGATTTGGAAAGGGAATGTTGATGGCTAAGGAAAACAGTCGTTGAAGGTCAATTAACCTGCGTCCTTCTGCCCACTCATCGATACTTTTATCGTGACATTGACTAAACCTTAAGTGCACTCCTCCTCTCACCACTCGGTACACTTATCTCCTTTTCTGATAATCCCAAACACAAAATTAGTTACTTTGCCCACTCCACATTACTACGTTATCACTGCTAACCTTTAATTAGGCATCAGTTCGGTGTGGACTAATTATAGCACTTTTTCTACTACTCACCGTCATCTCAGAGCTTCACTTATCAGGTTTTCCTTACCCATTTATCATAAAATAAGATTTGTAATTTCTTCTTAATTTGCAATCAGGTGCATGGATAAATTACATTGTCCCTATTAAGGCCAGTACCCTTTTCAATTGCTTCGTAAGCACAGCGCAACCTTCCCATCACTTTCGATTTCGACAGGTCTTGAGAAACACCTTCTTTGCGCCTTGTTTGTCATTTGGGTGTCAGAGAAGTCATGGATTTGTATCATTTGTGATAGGTGAGCAGAAATCTTCATACAGGTCAAATAAGTGTCATCTTATTTTGTGTTCCTACATATTTTCATGTAGCCTTGATATTTCTAAAATATTATTTAAATTGTTTCCTTAACAATTTATGGTGATTAATGAAGAATGCACCTAAAAGGTGCAAATGTTCCTAATTAACTCTTGTGGCAATGAATTTACGTAAGAGTGGATTTGAGGGTTAGGACTAACACAACAGTTGTTGCTGGGCGCTTAATGCCTTTACTTGTGCCTAGACCAACTAATGTATCGCATTAGGGAGAACCATGGCAGTGGATGGACTGCTTCGGTAGAGACGAAACGATGTGACTGTACAGCTAAAGGCAACAAATGATTAATTAATTTAGAAGAGGGCAAGAGCGTCGGAGAATGGAAAGTGAAAAAAAGAGAGCAGCACCGGTCTTTTTCATTAATTGTTTAGTTCAATGCGTTGATTCCTTTATTTTAAAGTGCACTGTCCATAAAGCTAAGTTTGATAAAACGTTATTTCATTGGGTTCGTCAAGTCAGGTCGATGAAATGTTTAAAACCCATAGGCATTGATGGTAGCCCCGCAACGCAGGGTCAAAATATCGACTCAAATTTTAAGAACCTCCTTCAAAGCATGAGAGCTGCCTTCTCATCCACCACTTCTGCCACTTCCACCCCTCAGAAAGTTAATCCGTGAGAACAGTCTAATGAAACACTCGTGTGGACCATTTAGGAGGTAACCCTTCTCTTTCTTTTGTTTGAACTATTACGGTTACCGCAAAGTACTGGCTACCGTTACTCGTTTTTATTAACTCCATAGGCGAGTCTTACGGCGGATTTGTTTGTTTCGCAGCCCAGGTTATACCAAATTTTAAGAACCTCCTTCAAAGCATGAGAGCTACCTTCTCATCCACCACTTCTGCCACTTCCACCCCTCAGAAAGTTAATCCGTGAGAACAGTCTAATGAAACACTCGTGTGGACCATTTAGGAGGTAACCCTTCTCTTTCTTTTGTTTGAACTATTACGGTTACCGCAAAGTACTGGCTACCGTTACTCGTTTTTATTAACTCCATAGGAGAGTCTTACGGCGGATTTGTTTGTTTCGCAGCCCAGGTTATAATAGTTTTTCTATAAAAAGGCTGAATAATTTCTAAAAACAAAGGTGATTCAAGAAATTCCAGATGGTCTGGCTGCTCTGGTATCAATCCTACCTCAAATCAAATCCTCGCTTCGTGAATATGTCTGTAAATGCGGTCAAAAACACAAACTTCATCTACTTTTGGCAAGTGGCATTAATTGGTTACCCGCATAAGCCATCAAAGTTGTTTTATGAATGTAAGAGCGACTTTGAAGAAAATTCTTCAGATGCCATCTACACTTATTATCTGTGGCAAAAGCCCTGTGTAGAATTCGGTGCCTCTGAGGATAAAAGGCACCTTGCACTTAACTCGGAACGGCTTTGACAGTGCGCAGAAGATTGGCGCAAAGTATTGTGCAAATGCAAACGAGCAACAATTCGCATTATTTGGGCGTCCTTACTTGCACAGTTCTTTAGTAACGTCTATCCTTACTTGCACAGTTCTTTAGTAACGTCTTCCTATTAATGCAACTTTTCTCTTACTTGGCAATCGATTATTGTCAAAATAGAAGCAAATTTGTACTAGGGTCAAAGGGTAGTGAAAGACTGAAGTGCTATAACATTTTAGTTTGCCTCGGACCTGCGCTAATAAAAACAACCGTTTGGGAAAAAATAAATTCGGAAAAGTGATAACGCATTTGCTACCGAAAACAGCTGCAACGGATACAGTATTTAGGTGCAGAGTTTGTTTATACATTGGCTTGTGACACCGCAGAGCTTCTAGAGCATAACTGGCAGTCCAATGCCCTAACAGGACTCAAAATTAGCCCATCTGGATTCGAAAGGTTCGTTCCTCTAGGCGCTAGACGCATCTAGCAAAAAGGTATCTTGGCGCTGGTCTGCTTATAGTGGTCGATGCCATACTGGGATAAGGTACTGCACCATAGTTATAGACCAGTATCTGGATGAATCCAACTTCATTTTAGATAAAAACAAATCCTAATGGAGTGCACATAGGATTATGTTTACACCTCGTCATCATAAACACGTTGACGGTTTAAAACTTGTGTCAGTGTGCTAGTCTCCGATGCTTCCGTGATCTTCACACTGAGCAGGTCCGCTGGCGCTGCCAATAATACAAGAAATGGCTTGTTTGTATTTTCTTCTCTGGCTTTCAAGCTAATCTAAAAAGGTGTTGATTTATAAAACCATACCCTTTGGTAAATTTCAGTCATGTTGCATAAGAATTTATGAGGAATGTTCTCTGAACTCTTTTCTGACTTGTTGAACCCGACGACTCCTTTAGCGTGAGACATTAATCAACTGAATCCTACTTGCCCAAGTGGCATCATGAACGGAGTTGCGAAAGCTCACTTTAATTTGATAATCCTATGCTACTCGACTCCACCATTGCCAGCCTGAACTATGGATATAAAATTAGGGCTAAGTTGGATTATTTGGATCTCTGGCATGCGCTTTTGTCACTGCCAAATTTTTCTGCCATTCGTTAACTAATTAATAGTTGCTCCTTCTTGAAGGCGAGTTTATACGGTGATAAAATTACCAACCTTTCCAAAGAAGTACTTCGGACAATGTGCAAATACCTCAGTTTTATTGACATAGCACATATTTGCATGGCGATCCCGCAGTGGAAATCGGTTCTTCTTTCAAAAACTCAACACTCTTACATGAGCAAGTTGAAATGGATTGACAAGCATATCTGCGCAACTCTGTTGTCACACTCACAGCCGCTGTCCCTTTCAAAGATTGACGAATACATTAGGCAACATTTCGAAAAGGTGAAAGTTAATATTCGATTTTCATCTATTTTACCTCCCACGTGTGCCCTTAAAAGGGTGGATTGCGTTCTGGTAGAGTCCATCATTGATGCTCGAAAGCTGGCACCTTCAAACTCTACTAATTTAATAATTATAGCGCAAATCAATTGCAGATTGGTATAGAAAAGAAGACGAGGAATTTGGCAGGAGCATCTGACATAAAGATCACCAGATTCCAGCAGATACTCCATTTCGTTGCCTTGTCTAGAAGTCGTTCAATGCAAAGCAGGCCGGTTCTATCCTCACTGAAACTTCTGGTATCATATTGGTTGTGCTAGAATTGTCCCTTAACGATTGCACACGTCTTTTTGCCATACCAAACGGTTCCGACTCATTACTGAAGCCATTCAATTAAAAATTTTGTTTGCATTTCCAGCTCATTGTCATTCCCAGGACATAGCATTCCCTTCCTCTTCCTCGTCTTTTCTCCCGAAACGCCTCTTCCTCTGTAACTTCTACCCCTACCTCCACCACTTTCACGCATTCTCTCACCTCGTTCTTTCCTTCTTTCGCTCATTCATTCACTCACTCATTTATTTACTCATCGTATCAGTCATTTGGTCACTTGTTTGTCCATTTGTGTCCCGCTTCCTCTCTCTCCTCCTTAATGCACCATCTTCGCCACTGGCAACACCACCACCCACCGGCCCACCACACTCACCCCCAAATCTATCAGTTTATCACTCTTTTCTGAGTTAAACCAAACGTTTTCAAATGGGTTACTATATTTTCTATTCAAATGACACCCTCGGCCTCGTCATGTCTTTTCTCTCCTTTGTTCTTCCCGTCACACATTTGCGGCGCACAAATATTTGTTCACTCATTTTCTCCCTTTCCTTGCTCATGCATTGCGCGCACAGCATGACAGCGTTACCAGGCAACCACGCACTTCCAAACGCTGAAGTAATCCAATGAATGCACCAGTTGTCCCAGCCCCTCAAGTTAATTGACGAGATGATTACTAGCGAACGAGAGCGTGGCATAGCCCTCTTTCCATTTGGGTACATATTACTTTCCTCTTGGGTTGCGTTTCTTCTTTGTGTTGGGGAGAGGTAGGTGCTCACCCTCATACACCACCTCTACTAGCGCAAATCAATTGCAGATTGGTATAGAAGCCACCCACTAGCAGCCTGCTGTCACAACGAAGTTATTCAGCCAAATGGTCATGTGGAGGAAGAAGACGAGGAATTTGGCAGGAGCATCTGATATGAAGATCACCAGATTCCAGCAGATACTCCATTTCGTTGCCTTGTCTAGAAGTCATTCAATGCAACGCAGGCTGTGATCGACAGAAATGGAAAGAGACACTGGCACTGCAACCACGAGTTATGGCATAACCGAACTTCCGGATGAGTGCAAATGGAAGGCAGGAGGAGGAAAAGGAGGAAAAGGATGCGGTAATATGTGTGGCGCAAAGGACATTTGCACTGAAAGAGGAGAAGGAGGAAGGCGATAGGTTGTTCGAAGAAGGAGTAGGTACAGCAGCGTGAGCAGCATCAGGAGCGTTAAGAGCGGAAGGAGTAGAATGGGACAATAACCAAAGAGGTGAGGAAGGAGAAAGTGCACCACGTAATCAGCGGTGCATGCCACCACGTTGACGGCAAACCGGAGATGAAGCCGCGTGGCAGGTATAGTCGACTCTACCAACACCATCGGTGCACTCATGTGGCGCCAACAACAACATCATCAACCTCACAGACATAGGTTCACGGACTCCATCAGACATCGATGGAGGACGGAATGCTTGCTACTCACCGCGTCAGCATAGCAAGCCAAGCTGGTGAGATTGCCCTCCTCTGGTTAATGCATAAACTTCACTGCAAGCAGAAGGAGAAGGGAAGTTAGAGGGTGGTATTAGGGACACACTTTAGCTGTTGTTGTTTTTTGATCTTGACACACCTGCTTGCACAGACAGCGGTTAGTGCAGGAGGAGGAGGAGGAGGAGGAGGTTGGTGACGATGAAGGGCTATTATTCGTCGAGGGAAGGAAGGACCTCTGTCAGTCCGTTTGTCTTACCCCTCTCTCCATCTCCCTTTACTCATTTTACTTTTTGGTATTCGGTTGAGAAGTCGCTACGCCAGCAACAATATCTCACATTGGTCGGCCATTGACCAGCATTTCCTGCCTCTAGAGATTTGAATATAACGAAAGCCATTATAAATAATGACTGCGGGTTTTCACAAAAGCTCCTATAGCTACTAGACTTGCCTTAAAGTATTTTAGACGCTTGTATATCCGACGTTCACAATTATCATTTTAGATCAAGTCACCAGATAGAGCAATCAAATTGCTAAAGTGAAAATAACTGACACATATAGGCACTCAATGCCTTTCGTGAGTCAGATACAAGTAACTTGCAAAAAAACTGCTCCAATCCTTATTCATTCGTCCACATCTCTGGTGCAAAGTCATTCCCTAAATGTAGATTTTGTTAATTTTTATAAATGCAGTTTTGTGCTATAATCCACACATGGAATGCGACCAGCATTTTATTGCAAGCTATAGCTTTGCAAACATGGCTGCTCGAATGAATGCTGTCATTTAATTTGAAAACGATAATCCTGCGTTCACTGCAGATGCTGCAGTAAGATGCTTCTACGAATACTGGTTCACTTGTTTTTGCTAGGAGAAAGAAAAAAGTATCTTATTTTGCTCGAAATTTTCTGGTAAAGTGCGCATTTGACTGCTGCCGGCAAATTCGTCTTGCGTTGAGTCACGATTCCTCAAAAGACCCAATCTGGTCATGTTGAAATTCTAACGGCAAAGTATTTATGTTTGTCACGAACCACATCAAAATTTTGGTTATGTCTACCCTCTTCCTTGTCACCTCTTCGCGCCCTGACTTTTCTCATGCACACATCACACTCTGCTTAAACTGTGCTGATGCCAAACACAAGCGATTAAATTAATTTGACGTTTCAATTGTTTTGAAATGCTGCGAAATGTAATAGCATGGGGTCCTGTGGATGACTTCGGTGTTGCGAGCATGCGCAAGCAAATTCGAGTGTTTACAGCGGTAGTAAGTCGGGCAGCGTCTCAGAACCAAATTTTTTGAATCTACAGACCAGTCAGTGTGTCAATTCTATTGTGCTGTCGTCTCAAAATATACTGTGGCATTATTCGGCTGCTGCTTTTAATGTTGACCAGCATTTTCTTACTCAAGGGATTTAGTACTAAAATAAGCATTTCTGAATAACAACCTCGAGTTTTCGCAAAAGAGCCTGTAGCTACTAAACTTGCTTTCAAGTATTTTGGACATTTACAAACCAGGGTGTCTAGCCTGGCACACAAAGACACTCATAGCATTCCGCGAGTAAAATAGGGTGTCCTGCTGAAAACTACTCCAATTCCTATTTCGTCGTCCTCATCTCAGATACGCAATCATTCTCTTACTGCTAATTTTATTTACTGTTAACAGTGCCACCCTATGCTATTGAGAATGCGATTTACATTCGATGCATTCAGTGGTTGAATGACTTTGGCGTCACTACCGCTTTCTGTTCAAGGAACTCAATAATCCTTCAAGTATGTGGTCAATTAAACTCCACACATGTGTCTGCCGCATGGAATGTCTAGCCCACGTAAGACAGCAATGGACTACGTATCTTCAACCATCCCATGTATACAACGAACTCGTCAGTCGTATATAGCGGAACATCATCGGATACCCAAGCTTATATTACAAAGATACGCACTGCAGAATTGATGAAAAGGAATGGTCTAGAAGTGTGCTACTCAAAAGTTTTAATGGAGGGTATCTTTTCCAATAATAAGCGATTTAACAGTTTGGTTCTCAAAGGAATATTTTGCACTTCAAAGCACATTGTGGCATAATAACACAAAGCTGACTGCTCATGCGAGTGGAGTGAGTGCATGAAGTTCCAAAAGTAGCAACAAATTCGACTAAAATTAGACCTAGCCCCTTTGTAGAATGGCATTTGTACTGCCTGAAGGCGTGGCCATCCCAGAGGTACGTAAGATAAGGATATTGAACGATGCACAGAGGATCGCCTTAACTAACCTTAAATGGAGCTGATTGCAGCCATCCCTTTTGCACAATATTCTGTCCTCTCTTCCCCAGCGTGTTAACCTCCCAACGTGATTGGCATGATAATACTTCTTGAGATTCTGCCTCTCGACTTTTACGGCGCCACAAACTACTCACAAATTTACTTAGTACTGGTCATGCCTACTAAGAATGTTGCCATGCGCAATGTTGGATTATGTTCATAAAGGTGCTGAATGTTATAAAACAGGACGCATATGAAGCTGATGTGGCTGCCTTCAAAGTTGGTCCAGCAGCAGAAACAGGAGCATCTCGTCTTAGGGCAATAAGCAAGCCTCAGTGCCTCATAAAAATTGATCAACACAAACCTACATTTTGGACGTGGTTATCCGATTGGTCTTTTCAGGGGTGTATGTTATCGGCCTCATGTAATCTTCGCCGTGACGTGTCATTTGTGTGTTACTGATACCATCACAGATGTCCAGAGTTAATCATTCAAATGCTTTTTTGGGTCCAATGCCTTATTCAACTAGAAGTCCGTGCATATTCGAATAAAGTTAATCAAGTAAGGGTATTTGCCTTTCTCGTTGTCTGGACCATGATTTCCATTAATCCCAAAGACAAAGGTGTTCATGTCCTAAGCAATTCCAAATATATGTGCTGTGGCCTAATGCACAGAACAAAACAGCAGAGACTAACAGCTCCATTAGAGTCCACCTCCTACTACAGACATTCCAACTTAGAGAACTGATCTCAGAATCTAGTGGTACGTGGCCGGATAAGTATACGGGGGGAAACACTGGAGCACGCGCTTAAGAAGTTGACCGCGATCTGAGCAAAATTGGGCGATGTAAGGTATGACGGATACGCTAGGCTGTAAAGCAGAGAAACTAAAAATCGGAGAATGGGTAGTGCTCCATGACTAAATAGGAAAACGACAGAATCTGCAGGCAATTTTGTGCAGCTACAAATCACTAAAATGATGTTTATTTTAATTAATTTGACGTAGCACCCAAGTTTTGGCTATCACATCAATATTGGCATTAAGTAGTTGACAAAGGGATTACTAAAGGGTCGCATTAAGCGCCGTCCCACGCACACTCAGTAATCAACCTTCTGCTTTGTTGGATCAAATTTCTGAACTGGACACAGCTAATTGCAATGCGGAAGCCAAGTTGATATAACATTTGCTCTTGGGATGTTTCCGCTCAAGACAGCCCATCAGTACATTTGAAGCTATTGATCAACCAGATTAGTCTAAGCTACAAAGGGCTCTTGAGGTAGCATGCTGTAAAATGTCCAGCAGTGACTCAGCCACCTAACCTCACAATGCCTTGTCCTCACTTACATGAACCAATGGCTTGTCACGCACCTACTGACGCATTGATTCCTATCAGTTACAGAATAGCCTCATCGAGAGCATAACAAAGGGAGCCTTTGGTTTTAGGAAATTTTCTGCAGTTGATGTGCAGTCTAATGGAATCTTCTTCTGGATTCACTTGGCCCCAACAGCTGAAAAACGCAAATATTCGCCTTTGAACATATTTGCTGGGGATTTCTCTGGCTCCTTTTGCGACTCCCTGATTTGTGGCTCAGCTGCCGCCGCTTACCCCTCAGCACTACAAGCGATCCGTAATCATTTGGTCCACAGTGCCGGATGATTCATAATTGTTTTGCTAACGAGACACCCGACACGCAATCCAAAGCCTACGGTGCCTTTCTCTGATCACTATGAGAACCTGGTCATGCATAATTAATAAAGGATGTTGCAGTGCCATGTCTGCTCCATTACCGCTTTTGAATTCTGTCGTAGCGCCAGAAACACATAGCAAAGTTTACCATCATGGTAGGCAAGATCTTTTACAATTCACTGGCAGTCATCTGAAGCGTCTGTAGATAAGTGTTCTTAGTTTCTAAGGGAAAGGCGCCAAGGCAATGCATGCAATCCGTGTAGCCTCTGAGATTTGGATCATGGTGAAAATGCAGCGACAACAAACCTAATGCACGATCTGTGGAAGTGAAGCTAAACTGAAAATATATGGCATACCGTGCATTTCTAAGCAAACCTACGTCCACGGTCTTCTATGCAGACGATGCCATNAGCTAAACTGAAAATATATGGCATACCGTGCATTTCTAAGCAAACCTACGTCCACGGTCTTCTATGCAGACGATGCCATAGTTGATTGCTCCTAGAATAAGTAGTGTGCAGTGTAAGAGAATCAGGTTGTACACCTGATCTTGCTAATCATCATGGCAGTCGACGGATTTAGTGCATGCATGAGCAGTAGAGATTGGTCACAGTAACCACCTGTGCAACCTCNCCACACAAAGCAAAATTAAGGAACTTTTAAATATTTACTCACTTTGCAGCTTACTTTGCAGAACTTGGTGCAAATGCCAGTGCACTGTATTACTTTGTTTGTTTGAACTGCCGGTTTCGGTTACTTGGATGGCCATATTGTTCTAGCCGATTGGTCGGCCTCCGGGCCGTGCCAACAACCCCCAAGCCCTCTGTTTCCAGAATATATGTATTTTGCCCTAGTGCTGCGCCTTCTTTTGCCTTAAAGGCAGCCCCGGGACACTATAGCATGTTCAAATGCAAAATACGAAGCTTCAGATCCCGAAGCCTTAATAACTTTTTACTCCATTTGATGCTGTCTCCACCAATCTGAACTCCAACATCCAGTTTCATCACCAACGGCACCACTTCCTTCTCAAGCATTACCTTATTCACCAAAGTGATATATGCATGCAATGCTTAGCAATCGAACACAGTGCAAGGGAAGGTGATGATGCGATGGGAACTGACTGTGCGAAACGGCATAAATTAGCACGCAAGGGTAGCACGGGCGCACAAAGAGCAGCGGGAAGAAGTAAAGCGTAAAACGGACAGGTAAAATGAACCAGCGACTCCGGGTGTGTGTGTACTAACCCAGACCGACGTAGCACAACCTCAGTGGTGCTAAATCCACGAGTGCTTACGCGACTCGTCGCTGAAGATCACCACTTCTGTACCATTTATAATTCAAATCCCAACTTTTTTTACTAACTACACATTCAACTAATTCTCTCTACTTTTATTCCCTTATGCTGCTTGCCATTGCTTATTAATACTTTAGTTTTATTACCGGTGGTTGGGGCGTTAAAGCAAGCACTTCTATCTTCAAATGCAATCATGCGCCTTGAGTTGCCCATGCTGCGCATACTGACGGCAGGATTCCGCCGTTTATTAAAGGCCAAGATATGTTTGGGAATCATGAAAACCCAAGTTATGCAGGTACATCATTGGTCGACCTTCATAAATCAGTAGACATTCATCGTAGCACATTTCCTTTCGACAGCAATGGGGCACATTTAGGGAATATAGTATCACAAAGTGGAGAGACATTTACTTTCCTTTCTTAAAGCCACTGAGACATCTGCTCGCATAAGTTGTTGGACATAGTTGGTCACTTCTCGACTGGATCCCATTTGTACCACAGACGGAATTGGGGTGCGTGAGCACTGCTGCCTTCTCCAATCTGTCATCGTGAGCACTGCTGCCTTCTCCAATCTGTCAAGTCGTCCCAGTGTCAGCACTGCTTTCATCCTTGTCAGTGAGTTGAATGAAGAGTTACTAAACAGATAAGAAGAGCTTGTGGCATAAGTCTGAGAAACAGAGACCAGGGTAGCGCTACCCTGAAGAGCGATCCATAAAAGAGGCACACAAACCCCAAAAAGGGTCATTTGCTGTTTCCCAGATTCTTACCCTTTACTTCATGGGTCAAGCCAGCATCAAGGAAGCATGAGATCGAGTGCAGGAAAACCAATACTTGGCCAGAAGCTTGCCAAAGCCATTGCACTTTAGCATTGGAGCTAACCAAATTTAGAGAGCATGTACACTCGCGCATCGGAGGCAAGTTTTGCTTAAATCTGGAAAAAACCTTCGTAGCACACGAAACAGAATCATTTGCCTTTACTCACAAGGTTTCGAAAAAACTAAGAAGAAATGACTCCTGGGTAGCA
>LWMK02001075.1:0-12886 GCA_001693075.2 Taenia saginata
AACGTTCTTTGAACGAGAGTGTAGGAGGTTGGGAGATGTAGACAGTCTGAGAGGGAGGCGGTGAAGATAATTAACAAAGTGGCACTAAGGCATCGATGAAGAGCTGGATGGTGGGAACGACTATAACTTGAGGAGCAAGATGAATGGTAGAGGGCGAGGGAATGAGTATGCATGCTTGGCGTTTGTCCGTNAGGCATCGATGAAGAGCTGGATGGTGGGAACGACTATAACTTGAGGAGCAAGATGAATGGTAGAGGGCGAGGGAATGAGTATGCATGCTTGGCGTTTGTCCGTGCGCTTATCTTCCTCTGACTCAATCGACGCCAACGTGCGGTGGCCTGACTGGCCCACTACCTTGCCAGTTAAGAACCGCTCTTAAAGGAGCTTGGACATATCTACAAATCTTTTAATTTGGTAATTGTTATCACGCCCTGCTCTTCTGGTAAGATGTTTTGCGATATTTCTGCAATTTGTAAAGTTATTCCAACTGTTACCTAAAAGAACGGGGAGGTCTAAAGAGGAGGGAGCAGTGAAAAAATCTAAAATTTTAGGACATTTGTCAAACCATCACAATGCCTTTTTCTTCCTTGAGCCTTGACAGAGGCACTTACCTTAATCAATGGTACGGATGTTGGTAGAGGAGTGTGATACGCCTCTTCTAACACCAAGAATTCTGTTGTTTTTTTTGGACACATCATTCTATTTGCTAAGTCTGCCTACTGTGGAGGTTAATGTCAACATTTCCACCAAGGAAATGAGTGTTTGCATTTTTGGTTAAAGGGAATCCAATACTAGTTTTATGTTGCCTTCTCTCTCTTCTTGCTGTTTCGATAAAAATTGGGTCGGTTACATGTTCAAATCCTTTAAGTCAATCAGATTCTCTTGTAATGAGAACTCAAAAAGTAGGTTTTGCTCAGCCCTCCTTAACACTTGTTTATTCATTATTAATGCATCAAAGGAAAGGTCTTAGTTCAAAATTTAAGGAAACAAATTAAGCTTGCAGATGTTTTTCACTTGGATTCACCTCATCACATTCTGTGGCGCTACTGCATCAAGCTTTTGGGACTGCAAAGTGATGAAAACAGGTTAATCCACGCGACCCACTTTCCAAAGGCGTATGTGCCTTTCCATTCTTCTGAATTGGCTGTGAGTTTAATTTAGTCAAAGTTTTAAATAGATTGTGTGAAACCGGGATCAAGGAAAAGAGCATGAGCGTGAAATTTTATGCAAATAAGGATTGATGCTTTGCTTAAGCATAAAATGAGACGTGCGGAAGCTTATTTTGGGGCAGAAGAAGACTCAATGCTCGTGTTAATTGTAAACTAAGCATCAAGTGAGGAATAGGGCAATGGTGGATACCCAAAGCTCTCCCGTTTCCTGAATTCGAGGGTTAAACAAAACACTTGGGTATTCTATCGCCTCTGTCCTACCTCGAGCACTTTCCTTGACTCTTCTCTTGGTAAGCCTCCGACGTCAGCCATGACAGCTTGTCGGTAGTGCAAGAGAAACGCCCACAAGTCACTTGCTGAATTTCTATGCAACTAAGGGGGAGGTGCATTGCATTCATGACTGCAATATTGTGCTGTCAATCAAATTAACCGGTGGACAAAAGAGGGGTACCAGAATAGTGAGCAATGGTGCACCAACTTTCTGACCTCGCTTCTTTCTTGACCGGGGCCAACCTTTGTAGTGGTTAGTTACAAGCACCGATTGAAACACAAAGTCAGTTTATTCACAATCAGTCATGCACCAAAACAACCCAAATACATGTGGAGAGGTAGGGAAATCAGCAAAATAATTAAAATGATTAGTCAAACAAACGATCCTCCAATCAACCAAATAATCAATTGGTCAGTCAAATAGTCCAGTAGTTGGTTGATGGATCAGTTAGGAAACCGGAATATCAATCAGTTGGATTGGTTTGGCCAACTGACTTGGTTCTACGTGCAATGGAGAAGAAACTAGAACGATGTACAAAGATATTTTAAGATGCAGACTGTTTTGCGTTTTCCATCCTACAATCACTTTACCATATCCACATCATCCTCTCTTTCATCCTCATCCTCAGCTAGATCCGCCTTCGCTACCCTCCCATATCAACCTCCTCTGTTGTTCCTTGTGTGGTTTGCAGTTCGTTCTCTGACAGTAGCGTCACTGAGGGTTGGCGATAACGAAGTGAGAGAACTGGATCCCATCAGGGAGGGTAACAAGTGCCGCCAAATCACTTTCTCATCCAAATCAAACCTCTGGTTCATCGCAGCCAGATAGTTGCACAGATCACGTTCTGACAAACCATTTTACATCAAGATAATCTCGTTGTCATCGTCCTGGCTGGTTGGTTTTGGTTCATGGGATTATCATCCGTCCAGATGTCACAAGTGAGGCCTGAGTGAAGGCAAAAATGCAACTGATTGGGTGTGAGTAGAGGAAGAGAAATGATGGCTGAAAACTGCAATGAGGAAGGCGGACGTGCCTACCAATGTGTTTGATGACATAGTCGAGAGGAGATGGTATTGACGGTGGAGTGTAAGTTGTGGGAGTGGAAGACTGCGAGGAAATGGACGACAGAGGATGTGGTGATGACTGTACTTATTACTTGACTGGCAGATTGATTAAGTGTTTTACTGAGAAATGATTTATTTACTTATCTCCTTGCTTCTTCATTTTCATCTGGCATGCATCGTTGATTGACTGTTGATGAGATGATCTTTTCAATTCAATCGGTAGTTGTACTGATGTGATCGATCCTATCTGAGTAAGAAACGAGGCTGCAGCACTGGAGTTCAAGAGACCAGCAGTCTAGTCTTCATGTCCCTTGTCAGGAGGATGGTGAGGAAAGAGATGAGTGTCATAACCAATGGACTCCCATTCCGGGTCTCCACTTCCTCACCAGCCTGTCCATATCTGACCACGCAAAAAACAGCCCAATAATTAGGCAATTAGCACTTAGCCCCATCTTTGCTAAACTGGTGGCGTCGTGGCAGTTACCTCATCACAATTGTGCACCGCGATTCCCCTACAGTCGCTTATAATAAACGCCGAGAAACTAGTTCCATAGGTGCTTGATATGACACGTGATAGCACTTTTTGCGTTCCTAATGCAGTTCCCATCCAAAGGAAAACTTTGGATCCAGCGAGCTTGCTCAACTGAATCAATGGTGCTGTACTGGCAACTGTTTATCTCCACCGATACACCATGAGAGAATAAGCCGACCTTTTGGACCAATGAGAAATTCCAGCCCCAAATTATCATGCCACTTACTACTTATACATAATGCTTATTCCAATCGAGTGGTATGTCTTCTTCCGTCTTAAAGTTGGTCTCGGGAAGCCTCAGCCCACACTCGTCACTTATCCACCTCTCATTCAACAGGGTTGCCAACTTATGCTGCAATGTACTGGCAACTGTTTATCTCCACCGCTGCACCATGATAGAATAAGTCGACCTTCTGGACCAATTAGCAATCTTAGCCCCAACTTATAATGCTACTTACTTCTTATACATAATGCTTATGCCAATCGAGTGGCATGTCTTCTTCCCTCTTAAAGTTGGTCTCGGGAAGCCTCAGCCCACACTCTTCACTTATCCACCTCTCATTCAACAGGGTTGCCAACTTATGCTGCAATTGGTTGACTTACCCTCAATAGAGAGCTGAAATTTGGTGGTTCAAATCCCTGCTATGCAAAACCTCTAGCTCCTCCAAAAATGACAAAAGCGCAACTAACAGACATTATGATATTTAGCATCTGCTTAAATTTCAATCCAACCAATAACATTAGTGTAACGTCTGGTGTAGTTGAAAGAAAACTGGACCTGCGTCGTTAAAAAACGTTCTATGGATTGCAGTAAATTGATTTTCTGTCTTGACCTGAGGAAAAGCACAAGGCTAAAATAAAGGTTTTGTAAAACAAAGTTTAATCGCAACTCGTTGATAAACAGGTAAATGATCGAGTTTGCTTCAAAAACCAGCTGAAGGGTAGCCCAAGATAAAACTATTTTTTTAACGCTCTGTGATGATCAGCCTTACATTATCCAAATGTTACCTACGTACGATGACACTGACGTGTGTGATGGGTTTCACTACAAGTGCTTTGCAATCAAAATTAAACCTAACCCTTGATTGGCCACACCGATGAGCGCAAGGGAGCGCACTGGTTCCCTAGGGAGGAATGCATGCGATCGGTCAGTCTGTATTCTGCAACAGCACCGAGTAAGAGGAAAACATCAAGCTATCAGTCTATATCCCCGCAAAGTACAGTATACATCGTTTGAACTCGAATTTCTTTAGCTTACCTTCATTTGACAGATTGTAGCTGCGACATTTTCTAGCCAAAATTCAAGTTCTAGACAGCATATATCACAGATCACTTACGAACTGCATGATTGGCGGGCGAACTGTCAAGCAATAGCCGCATTCTCCAAATCGCAGGAACAAATATTTATTTTGTCTCCAACTCTACAGAAATGTAAGGCATGAAGCACACGAGCATTGGCGGAAACGCCACGTTACTTTTACCACTTTAACCAATAATTTAAAGGGCTGGAGCTCTTTGCACTTCCTTGACGTCACCATATTTCTTAGGCGATAGAAATGGTCGCCACTTCAAAACGATACCGAAATCGTTCCCTATTTCCCTCCATAACATATTTTGCCATCGTTGAATATCTCGCTTCCCATGTTTGCCAATCGAGTGCATGACTGACAAATTATTGTCATTGCTTCTTAGAAAATATTTGATAGCCGATCAGCGTTTCATAGACAGAAGGGATAGCACTGCAGGCATGAAGAATGCATGCTTTTAGTAATATCTCCTCATAGGTTGCCCATGCTAATCAGCTTAGGGAGTAAGCTCTTGCCAGTGTGTGGCTGCAAGTTAAGAGAAGTGGGCTTACATCCTTTCCCAAATTATATCTTGTCAAGACCATTGAAATGCATCCCTGCGATTGATTATGCACGCGACATCCTCATGGGTGCACCACATCCGCCAATCGGTCGGTTTAAGCAGACGAGGCCAAACTACTAGATGGAGGCTTTCGGCACGGCCCAGGCGCCGTTCCTCCCAGCCAGGGCAATGCAGCCACTAAAGTGACCGCAACCGAAACCGACAGTCGAACAAACAAGGTATTACATAGCCTCTCTGTTCTTTCCAGCGTCGTTCTCGGAGCTCTCCTTGGTAAATCTCCAGCGCCAGCCATCACAACGTGATCAGTGCTGGAAGACACATCCACCAGCCAACCATACTAGCCATCGAATTTCGAGCGCATCGGAGCAGATGCTTGACCACGCTGAAAGGCAGACGTCATTTTCAGACATTCTGCTATGAGATATCAGCGATTCACCCAACCGAACAAAGCAATTCTTTCGCGCCGCTGCGGTTTATCACAAGCGGTCGGGTCATTTTTCCACTGTCACCGGTGTAGCGTTTCGAATATTCCTTGAAGGCAAAAAGGCATAATATTAGGGCAGAATACACACACTTTTAGCAAGCAGAGGGAATGGGGTTACTGGTATGGTCCAGGGACCATTCTGCCGACTAGGGCCATGTGGCCACCTAAGCGACCTGAGCCAATACCGGCCATCCAAACAGACTAAATTATACAAAATCTACAAAATTAGCGTATGCAACCATGAGGTTAAGGGGCACCTGGACTAATCTACACGATATACTTAAGACATTGATCTTTGTTTGGACCGGATGCATAAATTCGTCGAACAGAGAGGATCTGATGCTGCTGGCAAAGCCCAGGGCCAACCCACTCTGCAAAAGCAGTGCAATCATCCCAAGTGGCCGTAACCGAAACAAGAGGTCAAACAGTCAACAAAGCATCACAATTACAGTTTAGTCAGTAAGGTGGGAAGTGGACACTGTACTTGTAATAAGGAGTTGTGCTAATGAAACTCTGCTTCTCTTTCCGCCCTACACCTGCCTCCTTTTAATCCTGTCAGGCCACCCATTAATGCGACAATACACGCCTCATCGCTCCTTTCTCCCCTGTAATGCGGTAATTATGTGAATCACGCTTTTTGCAAATGATCATGTACATTACACAATTGAAGGTCACTACAATCATTTGGATTACCAGTCTATAGCAGGCATTCATCTTTATCATCAAACACATCAACAGTTTATGTTTTCATACCATTGCCGTATTTCTCAAAACTTTGCATTTATTTCATACATTCCAATTTCTCCACATCACCTCACATCTATCATCGACTCTACAGTTGTCCAACTGCCCTCCTACTTCATTCTACAGCAGAGAGCTCAACGTTGTGCTCTAACACTTCTGTTTTAAGATCCATTCGACTCTCACTCCGCAATTGCAAGAATTGCTTTTTATTAACTATATTTGCTTTGCTATCGCGTCTCATAGGCGCGATATTACGATATTCTCAAGGTCGTCACTGTCCTCACCTTCAAGAGCTAATGCTATCCACTATGAAGCAATAGAAGGAAAACACAAACTCATTTCTTGGTGCCTCGGGCAAAATAGTTCTCATTAAGCCTTCAAAGTAGTAACTCCACGTAGCCTTCACTTGCATAATTTCATTTCATGCAACAATGCACCGTCATGTACTTGGTTTTAAAACAACTTGTCCAGTACTCAACCATTATAAGAACATAGTAGGTATTTCTAGTTAAAATTTTTTTGTATTTTATCAAAAAGAAGGGAAGAACAGAGAAGAGGAAGGGAGTTATTAATTTTGTAGCTAGTGCCTGCCTCACCTCACTTTCGTCCTGACAAGCTCGTGATGCGAGTCCAGCCTTATGGAAAAGCATCGCAGGTTATTTCCGATTTAATAATTCCATCATTTGCCCGTGTTGCAACGTGCATCAAGCAACTTTACTATGTTTAAAGACAGGCTCATCCACTGGAGGGAGGTTACACTACCCTGCCATGAAGGCAGTTAAAAGGTCAATGGACTAATGTAACATTGAGCAAGGTTAAGAAGGACTGTAGGACTATGAGATATCAGCGATTCACCCAACCGAAAAAAGCTATTTTTTTGCACCGCTGCAGTTTATCATAAGCAGTCGGGTCATTTTTCAACTGCCACTTCCTTGAAAGCAAAAAAGGCATAATATTGGGGCAGAATGCATACAGGTTTTTAGCAAGCAGAGAGAATGGGGTTACTGGTATGGTCCAGAGATCATTCCGCCACCTAAGCTACCTGAGCCAAAACTAACCAACCAAACACTCTAACTTTTACGAAATCTACAAAACTAGCGCATGGATCCTTGAAGTAAAAGGGCACTCAGACTAGTCTACACGATATACTTAAGGCTGTATATATTCGTCGAACAGGGAGGACCCGATGCTGCTGGCATAGCCCAGGGCCAATCCACTCTGCAAAAGCAGCGTAATCATCATCTTAATTGGCCGTATCCAAAACAAGAGATCAAACAGTCAACAAGGTATCACAATTACAGTTTAGTCAGTAAAGTGGGAAGTGGACACTGTACTTGTAATAAGGAGTTGTGCTAATGAAACTCTGCTCCCCTTTCCGCCCTCCGCCTGCCTCCTTTTAATCCTGTCAAGCCACCCATTAATGCGACAATGCACGCTTCATCGCCCCTTTCTCCCCTATAATGCGATAATTATGTGAATCACACTTTTTGCAAATGGTCATGTTCATTACACAATTGATAGTCACTACAATCATTTGGATTACAAGTCTTCAGCAGACATTCATCGTTATCATCAAACACATCAACAGTTTATGTTTTCATACCATTACCATATTTCTCAAACCTTTGCATTTATTTCATACATTTCAATTTCTCCACATCACCTCACATCTATCATCGACGCTGCAATTACTCGAATGCCCTCCTACTTCATTCTACAGCAGAGAGCTCAATGTTGTGCTAACATTTCTGTTTTAAGATCCATTCGACTCTCACTCCGCATTTCCACGGAATCCTTTTTATTAACTACCTTTGCCTTGCTATCGCATCCCATAGGCGTGATATTATGATATTCTCAAGGTCGTCACTGTCCTCACCTTCAAGAGTAAAAGTTATCCACCATGAAGCAATGGATGGAAGACGCAAACCCATTCTCCGGTGCTTTGGGCAAAGTAGTTCGCATTAAGTCTTTAAAGTAGTAACACCACGTAGTCTTCACTTACATGACTTCATTTCATGCAACAATGCACCGTCATGTACTTGGTTTTAAAACAACTTGTCCAGTACTCAACCATTATAAGAACATAGTAGGTATTTCTAGTTAAATTTTTTTATATTTTATCAAAAAGAGGGGAAGAAGAGAGAAGAGGAAGAGAGTTATTAATTTTGTAGCTAGTGCCTGCCTCGCCTCACTTTCGTCCTGACAGGCTCGTGATACGAGCCCAGCCTTATGGAAAAGCATCGCAGGTTATTTCCGATTTAATAATTCCATCATTTGCTCGTGTTGCAACGTGCATCAAGCAACTTTGCTATGTTTAAAGACCAAGCTCATCAACTGGTGGGAGGTTTCTCTGCTCTGCCATGAAGGCAGTTAAGAGGTCAGTGGACTAATGCAACATTGAGCAAGGTTAGGAAGGACTGTAGGCACCACAACAGACACTACTAGAAGCCATCTAACTATATCACCTCCTACCACGTCCTCCATCCCATTCGGCCATTTCGTTCAGCATGTCATTCCATTCCACGCAGTTGCCTGATTATGGTACTAACCATCGCACCTAACAATGTTTCAGACCGCCTGCAGAATGGAAGGCATTGCGTGTTCACTCAAACTGCATTCAGCCTTCTCGCATTCCGCTTTCTTGGCATACACGCCCCTGTACAAAGTGGCTGAGGGCTTCTTGTCTCCTTTTTCTATGCACAACTCTTCCACTGCACACTCGCTCACCTAACTACCTACAAGTTACACATTCTGCACCCCTTAAAGCCCTTCTCAAGGCTAGGTAGTGGCATTTTGCTCTTTTAACAACTCACCACGCATTTAGCGGTGGGACTGGAGCACCAAACTGAGACTGTGCTTTAAAATGCACTCATCACCTGTGCCAACAAACTGCAACTCAACAATATAAAAACATTTGCGCACCCGCTGAAGCAAACAATGCCGCAGCTGTCACTTGTTCATCCGAATAAGCTACGACTGCGCAATGCAACTTCTCCGTTACCAATTCATACACACCTACTGCAGTGCCTTTAGCTTTTCCCTTCCCCGAAGACGAAAGGTGACATCACACACGGGCAGAATACACACATGTATTTAACATACAATACAATGCTGAGCCTCCACCTGGGGTCAGAGCCTTGCTGATCACCCTGAACCCGGCGCCAGGTAAGCTTGATGAGCTGCCACCCCACCGCACCCGCTCCGGGGTTATCGCTTGCATCTACCACCTTGCTTTACCAGCACTGCATAGCCTCTTTGAGTTTTCCTATAATTTACTGCTTATCTTATGTACATGCCTTTCGATTGCTACTTTCCATCAACTTTGTTTTTTCACTATTTACTTGTTTGCTGCCTACTTATGCCTACTTCTTCCTTCAAGTAGTATGCGCACTTTCGTGTGCGTCCGTACAAGGGCATATTTGTCGTGAGGTGAAGAAGACGATGCAGAAAGGGGTTCGTGGATTGAACTAACGAGCATTTTCTTCAAAATTTTATTTAACTCAGGCAAACCCTCCACGTGCTCAGTAAAAATGCATATTTATGTTTTATAAGATGCACATGGTCATACAAATAATATCATCGAAATGCATGCATATATTTGCTTATATGCATACGTGTACCAATGCTAGACACATCATGACTATTGTAAGAGTCTCCACTTCCTCCACATTCTGCCCTTCACTATCCCTGATCAAATACATAATATATAATGTAATAAAATTTGATGGCCACTTGGCATCTTTATTGAAATAGATGAAACAGTAGGTAGCGTGTTAACAGGAATTGGGAGGTAGGACTGACCACTTCGGCGAACCGAACCACTCCTCCAGAGTCAGCTTCAAAACTGTCCTCCCCACATTCTCCTTAAGGGCGAAACCTAAATAACGTGACTTATGCAAAGCCCCTGGTTTTTTCTAAACCTCTTCTCCGGTGCTGTCCTTGTGGACTGCCTTTGGCTATGCTCCCGTGTATTTATCTTTCATTTACAGCTGCGCAGACCTCATCTCCGTAATTAATCGACAAAGCGCCTTTGCTGAATCGCATCTTGTTTACTTGGGCGAATGTTAATTGGGTACAGAGTTGTGCGTGACGAAAGAGGTAGTTCGTAGATGAGAGAACCTCCGCTACATGGAGGAGCCCTTCGTTCCAAGGGTGGTTAAATTATTGTTGGGTTCCAGGTAGCTTGCACTAGGCATGACAGAATTATCCGATGCAGAATAATCGCGCGCCCAAGTCCCCTAGGCATCGGATTTAGCACATTCTTCCAAATCGTCGGTTGACGAGTTCTATTAGCTCGGCTGACTCAACTTTCCCGTTAATTTTTAATTGCTATAGTTTACTAACTGCTGTCATGGGGACCTAGTCCTTGGTAAGCCTTCCTTGAAAGAAATGCAGCGAAAGCGATTTGCGCGTTTGACTAAATCCTCTTAGATGAAATCAGCGTTTTCTGTGGAGGAAAACCAAAAGTGAATCTGACCAGCTGGCGCACATCAGCATCAAAAACGGATTTTGTCGTAATCATTACGAAGTTCTTCGAAGACTCGAGGAGCTAGCAACTCGATGAGTTCGGGAATGAGAACCTTGGGCGTAGACTCAAGCACTACTGGATGGAAGTTAGTAGCAGTCTGTAAGAAGGAATATGCACTGCTGGTAGATATTATCACAAAAGCTTGGGCGTGACATGAGACAAAATTACAGAAGTGCCACAACAGTGCTCAACGCATACAGTACATACATATGATACATACATACCTCTGATGAGGGAGTAGGAGAGGTCTCCAGTCCTCCGCCACACATCGGCCAGTGAAGATCGGTGGCAGTGTAAAAGGCTTTTGGCCAAGATTTTAAGAGCATCACAATCACCAAGGGTAAGATAGGTAAGTTAGAAAAAACCATTACCGCTCAGCAAACATTCACGACCTTTGTCCGGAATTGCAAACATTGATGGTGGTAAATAAGCTGGCTACCCGACCATAAATGGCAGGGGTGATTTTGGTCATCAGGATTCCTTTTTACTTTAAACGTGATTCGGACGCCTTGTGACGATACTTACTAATGATCTGCAGAAAACGACCTTGATTCTCATCCATTTTATTTATCCATGGTCCAGTTCAGACATTCCCATTAACGTCTATAATACCGCCTCATGTGATCGTATAGTGGCAGCAATGGAAAAGTTGTATGTGCTCCAGATTATTAGGCTGTAGGATCTTTCGTGATTCCATAATCTTGGTGTTAGCTGATTGCGTAGACTATCTGGCATTACGCAAAGCTGATATTTTGTGTTGGTGGCAGTGGTGGAGGTGAAAGCTTCTTATAAAGCAAAACTCGAATCGGGTCATTGCATTTTAATCTCTGCGGATAATGAAGAGGAGCGTGGGTGAAATCACACCTTCGCCGCGTGTTTCCGCATGTGTGCATTATCCGTCCAATTGACCGCTTTAACACGGGGGAGGTGTGGAGGGGACGTGACACTCAGGATGCAGGATGACCCAGGTTTTTATGTTTCGTGTTTACTGGAGAGGACAAATGACATTGTGGCCAATGCCGATGCCACGTGCTTTGAAGGCCTGTGAATACGGGGATCGGGGTCATAGGAACGTGGGAGAGAGTAGGGTGAACAGAGTTAAGGAATGGGGTGTGGAGCATTTTAATGTTAGTGTCGGAACATAAATGAGCCATCAAATCATTCCTCTCTCGATTTTATCTGCTCAAGGAGAAGATACATGTTTGAGATAAGGCTCTTTTTGCCATACAAATGTGCTGCCGTAAGATTCTGTCTAAGTTATCAACTCAGCCACTTAGATATGAAGTTGGTAGTCAATATTGTAGATGCAATGGTATTCGACGGGTTCAGCATTTTCTCCACCTCTTTACCTAGGCAGTAGTCAATGACCTGGTTGAATACAACGTTGTAATATGGATCTTATCTAATGAATAACGCGTTCTTCATCATGTCGAAATGAAAAGAGGCAATAAATGCGTTGGAGCGAGACGTGTTGACTCAACAACGAGTAGTGGCGCTGTAAATGAGGAAATAGATAAATAAACAAATAAATAAAAATAACAATAAGTAATGGCTGTAGCAGCACTTTTACCGGTGTAGGTAATGAGGCCTCTGGTTGAAGGTCATCAGAGAACTTCTAATTCGCTAATGCATTCTGTATACTCAACAAGAGGAAACTCAAAAGGAAGACTATTGTAGGCAAAAGCACAGATATCTGGTCATCTGTTGAGCAGTTGCAAGCACTAATTGGGATTAATAGCATTATTTAAGCGTTCAAAGTAAGAGAGAAGTGGAAGAGATCTTGCACACCGCCAACCAACTCCTTCACCTGCATGGCATGCGGAGGCTTCTTCACAGGTGTCGGTGTAGGCACAATCTCGGTCGTGTTTGCTGTTTGCCACCATTGCTGTGACCATTGGCACGGGCGTACACATGGTAACCACCGTTGCGGCCTCTGCTCAGACAACCATGCCCTCTTCTTCGGCCCACATTGTGAACCTTTCATATCCTCACCCTACGCTGCCCACTGCCACGGATACGAAAATGGCCAACTTCCCCACTCCATTTCTTTGGCTGGCTCTGCTTTCTTCAGCTGACTTGTGTTCTGGGTGTGTCCGATTATGCACTAGTCGCTGTATCTCTAATCTTTCAACGTGACGCCCATGCCCATTGTACTGTTAGTTCTACATTCACACTTGTCTGCAAATTGCATGTGACTGACTTAGCTTTGTATTATCCACTTAGGC
>LWMK02001076.1:0-14868 GCA_001693075.2 Taenia saginata
TATCCCAACGGAGTGGTCGGCTTCCTCCATCCATTACTCCTTCATCGACATTGCACCTCATTCCAACTGACTTGAANCTTCCTCCATCCATTACTCCTTCATCGACATTGCACCTCATTCCAACTGACTTGAACGGGAGACTAAGAGACTGGCAAGGATCGTCAAATCGGCTGATTGATGGGCGCTTAGTAGGTCGTCTGTGATAGGCACATTTGGACGTCTTGCATTTGTGTGGCCTTTGAGTGGTATAGGCTTTATCGTTTTAAAAGACTTTGCAGCACAGTATGAGTCCTTTGCCATTAAGGCTGGGATTTCATCCATCTGTTCTGATTACAGCACTTTATTCGCACTACTTCCAATTGTGAACACACCGAGACGCAAGAGGAGTGTTCAAAAGCTTCTCACTACATGCAATGTGTCAAATTTATTTTATTTAATCACGAATGTGCTGATGAAGAAAGTGAATGGCAGTGCGACCTCCCAACCACCACCGTTTCTTGCACCAACTCTCTCCGTTGAGCAGCTGCAAAGTTCACAAGCGGTTCTTTTGACACAAAGGGAGGGTGGATAGTACTGGCCTCGTCTTCGTCAGTGAAGTAGGTGATCTCGCTAGCTAGCTAGGCGATTGCTGTAGCCAGTGATAGGAATTCCATCGCTTGTCTCATTCGCCATCACTAAACCATCCAATTCTTCCCCAGTTAAGCAAGAGGAGTGGTGCTACTAGCAAGACATTGAGTAACAGCACAACTCCGATAGAACGTAACATACTGTTGTATAAATTTTGCAAGATTCATTTCAGTTGCTCCACCCAAACGCATTTGCTAGCGCGTGGACTCTACTTAGTTGGCACTGTTCAGCCAATCGACACACAACTCGTCTGGTGCGTCCTCCTACCTTTCATCGACCCTTCGGTGGTACCACCCAACTCGGGTGTAACGGAGGCGTCTTTGGGTACACATGCTTTGCCTTAACGACTGTGACTGAGCTCTGAGCTGCGCCAATCACACAGCGCGTGCCTGTTTGATGGTTCTCATCCAACCAGGATCTGCCACAGCTTCATAACTCTTCGCATTCGTTGGCGACTGCACACTCGAGGGAGTGAAGCACACCACCGACTCTGGTGTGAACAGGCTTGTAGATGAGCCCTGGCGTGAGCAGAGGTTACAGCTCCATATTGATGGGAGGGTGACACAAACGACGCGCTGTAGAATCGTCAGTGTAGTGCCTTCAGACTGACAATGCTCTGGTGCCTGTATGAACTAAGTGCTGTGTTGGGAATGTTCTGTCCAGTATTTATTACCTCTTCACTACCCTGGCTGTCAAGAAATTAAATGTGTGAAACTATACCAGACTCTACAGGTGTTCATCTTTGACATGGGTGGGACAAGGACTAGTAGATTCAGGGTTTCATGCCTCAATGTGCCATCCTTAGTCTTGTGGTCGTTGGTTATTTGGTCGAGTCGAATGTCTAAACGACGACGTTAAGTAGGCAGGATCGCTTTCACAGAAGTGTCAACTCATCTGAATGTCATAGCCCTGATTGCAAATAGCCCAAATTCATGGCGGGAGATGTGGAAGGAGAAGTCTTTGTTAATAGAATGTAAGTGAGTCAACGCATAGGTGTGACGTGGGTGTATGGGTCTATTGGCAAGGTGGTGACCAGTGAATAGAGAATTGTACAATGCATTCGCCTTTACTTTTAAGCCCCTATCTTTCGTGCAGCCTTTTGTCCTACCTAACTAAAAGGTCTCGCAGCCGTAGATCTCTTGAGTTATGGCATCAATGGAACCCTCCTAACAATCCAAACAATGCAAATTATACCTCTGCAAAGCTGAACATTTACTTCCAACTTAGTTGCCGAGAATGGAATTGATCAGAGTGAAAGAAGTCTCAGATAGGCGAATCCCGGGTTGCGAGAACCTTCCGAGCACCAATTATTTGAACAGACCCGCATTCTTGAAGATTCACTGGTGGTTGCCTGTTCTCATGAACTGAAAACTGGAAGCTCTGCCTCGACCCTCATCGAGTGGTTTTAGTGCCTTTTTTTTAATTCGAGGATGTGGTAAATGTTGTTATTCACTTTCAGCAAGTCGACGTCACAACTCTCCCATCGATGAGAAGGCAGTGGAATGAACGCCTTGCGAGTGTTGTATGAGGACGAGAGAGTTCAGTTGGGTGCACCTGAATAAGTGCGAGTACCGTGTATCAGCAATGAGCATGGTGTAGGCAATTCCATCGACACAATCAATTTGGGATGCACTATTCTAGCTTGAGGCGATGGACTAGATGAGGCAGGAGTCATTGAACTGTCGCAGCATGACCAAGCCCTTCACTCCTATTCGGCTTCCTCTACTGCAGCACATTGATTAACTCGCAGCCTTGAGCTCTTGCCATATTAGCTGCCTTCTGGGCCACATTAGTAGTATCAGGCTCTACGTTGTGTGTCGAACAGTGCCTTCCATCATCGTTGAGGTAGGTAAGGGCAACGATGGCCCCAACAGGTGCAAAGCACTAGTGCCCGGTTGTGCGGTTCGTTAGGGACAGTCTGCCGGAACCAAATAGCAGCAACACAGAGCACTTGCTGAGGGTGGCCTCTGCCAGCACCTATAATTAAACTATATTGATGCTGAGGATAAATACTTTAAGCATTGTCATTGTCAGTTTTGTCGCTGCTCTCCTTCCATATGCTTCTACTTCTCTAGTTTCTCGCTAGAATGCAGTTAGGTCGGAAAATTTCGCATGCTTCAACAAAAGGCATTAGCAGATCAGTGTGGTGACTGCTGACGCAGGTCCTCCAAATGGGTGGCTCCACTTTGCCAATTAACACGCTCCTCGTGTGGTACCCACTCCTACCCTTCATCAGCTCTTAAGTGGCTCCACCCGAGTCGGTTTTGACAGAGGCGTCTTTGAAATAGGGACGCCTCCTAATCACATTTACTTCGACGTCTTCGCCCGTTGACGTATGACCCTCGTCATTGTGTAATGAGCAGTGCCAATCACATAACTCGTGGTGCCACAGAGTTAATATTCACTGCGAAATGCTTTTTTTCTGGTAATGCTGGCACTTGAGATCTACATGACATCATGTTTTGCTCGACGAGGCTGTAAACTCGATGGCGAACAAATGTTGAGTCTTGCGAGATCCTAAGGCAGTACACTCTCAGCAATCTTTTGCCAATTTTTCCTCGAATCTGTGTTTCTTCTTCCAAATCACAGCCAACTCTATTAGGCCAAAATATTCCGAGCAATAAAATCGAATGAATCAAAAGAAATTTGCTAAATTGAATGCAACTTCTGCAATACAACCATGGAATCGACAAAGAGGTTAGGTGTTTAGGTGCCTTTGTGCCTTTTAGCAGGGAAATCCGATTGCGTTCCCTGGGTGGCATGGCCACTGATGCGGCGGTAAGTTTGCTCCAACATTCACCTTCTCTTGCACCAGTTAAACGGGAAGGCGTAAACATATGCGTTTGTGAACAATCTTATTTCCACAAGCAGGGAAATCGTGTGTTTAAGGTTCGGTTAGAGTGAAGCAGGTGGATTGCCAAACCCACAGGGTGCAGTATAAGTGAATAGCCACACACATCGACCCTGGCAAAGGCGGTGCCTCAAAATCGACGTGGCTTTACGGCTGTCCACACTTGTGCTCCCACCCGGCACAGCCTTTCGCCTTGTTTCACGTGTGCATGTATACTGCCTTTTGCACTGCTCTAGACAAGATCCCTCACGAGTGTCTGGTAGCTATTTCAAGCACGCGTGACAAATAAACTGGTGTGCTACTGTCAGTTAAAGCTGTAACTCTAACATAACAAATCTTCATTTCTCTTAGTTTCACCAAGATGGATGGCTTACTCACAACCACTGGTAGGGTAGGTGGGATGAAGGCAAAACCAAGTGCTTTTGTGTAGACATTGGAAGATGACGCTGACATCAACCCTGTCAGTCAGTTTAGTGTGAGCTTCTACTCCTGCAACCCACCTCAGCTGTTAACAGTGGCGAGTGAAGCGGGCAGCAACAATCAGTTAGTGACCCATTCACTATTTGCTTATGGAACAAGAAACTGTTGATTTGTGGCAATAAGTTGATCACCTACATTCAGGAGCGTCAACACCAATGGCTGAATCAATTCATGTCTAAAGGTGACTGCTTGTCAACAATCAGATGGCAGTCTAACATGGATTAACCCATGCTTTGGGCTCATGGCTAGACTCATAGCTGAATCGCCTGTTACTCACTGTCTGGGAAAAAATGAAGCTAGTTGATGCTAGTATGCTCTTCAAAATGTTTTTTCACGAAGCGTCAAGTTAACATTCGACAGATGGGAGAGTGCGTGACTGCCATTGTGGATGAGCACAAACGTAACAACTTAAGTATTAGAAGGTCTTGGTCAACTCCTATGCATTTTAACTACTCGTGACGAGGGTGAAAGTGAAATTTAAACGGATGGCTCATCCACTCCACTGTGCCCTGCCCTTGCGTATCCTTTCTTGAATGGTCAGCATAGTCACTTACTACTGGAACGGGAAAGACAATCAGCTGCTGCATTTCGGCACTGCTGAAATTCCCGGACACTCAAGCACACAATTAGACTGCCCTTTCTAGCCAACTGTCAACCATTTACCGACTCACTAAGACTCCTCTGAACTACTGCAAGAGCATAGTCTACAATGGATGGGATGGTAGCTAAGTTGTAGCCTTTCTTTTCTAGAAGTTGAGATGGGGACTCCTAATACCTGACTCTGTTCTAACAATCGACACTCATATCGTCTGGTACAGTTCTTGAATCTTTGGGTGGCTCCAACCCAATTAGGTGTGACGGAGGTGCCTTTAATGTAGAAGTGCACTCAATTGCCGCAAGCCGCCTTGTCACAATTTCTTTGATGTCTTAGCCTCCTCAAATGCAAGGAGCGCCGTTGTGCTAAGAGCTACGGTGGTAATGAATTGAGGTGAACGACAAGCTACGAAGCACATACAGAGGAAAATTCTCAGCACTATTTTGGGGCGTGACTCCAAACAGACACCCAGTCCACCAAACTTGCTTTGTTTTTTGCCCACTCTTGCGTCTAGTCGGCAAAGCAATATTTTCCTCCTCCTCCTCCTCCTCCTACTACTACTACTACTACTACTACTGGCATTGCTGCTATTCTGGCACAAACTAATGTACCCTAAATTTCACCTTTCGTTTCATTGCAAAGGGATTTATTGCGAGCCTCGGATTTCCCATGGATGGTCATTATACTCGGCCATTTGGCATGCAATCGGAGGATTTCAAGAAAAGCAGGCAATTACGGCCTCCTTTTCCATCCTTTAACACTGTAAAATGCCCTCTTCACAGTGCCACTCTTTCACTGATACTTTAATAAAAAAGAACGGAAAAGAAAGGCTACAACTTAGCTACCATCCCATCCATTGTAGACTATGCTCTTGCGGTAGTTCAGGCTATATGTGGTGCATAAGCAGAATTCGGCGTCCCCGATTGCTTCGATTTGGGCATGAGTTTGTGTGGTCGCCAAAAACTTTCCCACACCGCAAAGGAGTGATTCAGAGGAGTCTTAGTGAGTCGGTAAATGGTTGACAGTTGGCTAGAAAGGGCAGTCTAATTGTGTGCTTGAGTGTCCGGGAATTTCAGCAGTGCCGAAATGCAGCAGCTGATTGTCTTTCCCGTTCCAGTAGTAAGTGACTATGCTGACCATTCAAGAAAGGATACGCAAGGGCAGGGCACAGTGGAGTGGATGAGCCATCCGTTTAAATTTCACTTTCACCCTCTTCACAAGTCCTGTTAAGCCCTGAGAACCAAAACCGTCAAATGCCACCCATCGTTCTTGTTTCTCTCTCTTCTTCCTCACCAATGGCATCAAAAGAACAACTAGCTGCGACCTCGCATCTTTATACATAAAAATAATTATTCCTCTCATTGTGATTTAGACAGTGAAAATGAGTTAAAAACCGCAGCAAGCAAATGGTTGCAAGCAGGAAGCGAGCGTGGACTTGAGGGTCAAGCACATTAAAGGCATCAAATATCTTCCCAAATCCATCAGACATTTTATTTTCAAGTGCATTGAGATAGACTTGGCAGACGTATTGGGTGCCCTGTAGTTAAACATTCCTTCAATTCTCTACTCCGAAATAGCTATTCATGCATAATCATATACGGATTAGTGTACGTAGAAATGTGAAATAGTCCATGTCACTTCCACTGTGCCTACCAACAATTGTGAGTATGTCTTCCTATTTGGTGTGAATAATCCATCTGACAAGTCAGAATGTCAAGTGTGCCACCTTCAGCAGGGAGCAGCCCACTAATGAAGCTGTTCCGTGTCTTTAGGATAGCGGCAATTACTAGTGGCTTTCATATTCTCGTTAGAGAATCTTGTTCACATAAGCAGATAGTAAGGATCAAGGCTCTTGAGAGGCCGCGCTTTCTAGGACAAAACAGGGCAAATGAGATCAGCGACAGGAGAGTTAGAAGCGTCTGCGCGTTAATGAAGACGATGCGTGGAAGGGTGGTTAACGTTTAGCTTGGAGTGGTGTTTTGGTCGGGTGGACTTGTGGCTTTAATCCTTCCCTGTTACTGTAAAACGAGCATCTAACCAATCTCCCTGTCTAAGTCACATAACACGTAAGAGAGATCGCCGAAATGGGAAGGTGTGTTCAGCTCATGAAATGAAGATTGGGATCGTAAGCCAAGTAAATTTATCGGTTTGTCCTTCATTAGTTTTGTGCGATCTCACTAGACTCTGCAACTGTTTGTCTTTGACCCAATAGGGTGCTTCTGTTATGGGTGGGAGAGAGCTTAATAGAATTAATGTCCTGAGGTTGAAGCACTGACGTCGGTTGAAGTGTCACTCGTGGTGACGCAGTGTGGTGGCGGCGTGTCTGTGGCTCCCCCATTCAAAGCTCGCATAACGTTAGATGTGAATGTCGCTCACATGGATGGCTCACCGATGAATGGCGAGCCAATCCTCTAAGTTGCGAAGAAATTAAAAGAACAGGTTAATGTTTGGCGCACCTACATTTCACTCATAGTCTAAATTGTAGTCTTTATTATTTCCGTCCCTTTGTCTAATAGCGGTCAATGGACGATTGCCACGGCAGAGGAAGAATTTGACACGGAGATGGAGGATTAGAAGGGAAGCCCCAAATGGCCACGTTGCTTGAAATCCTCCGAGTGTAGACCACACAATGGAGTAGAGTGATCACCTTGTAAGAAGCCTGGGTCTTGCAATAAATTAATACGCAAAGGAACGAAAAGTGAAAGTTAGAATACTTTTGTTTGTTTCAGAGAGGGAGAAAAAAAGTTGAATTTAGCAACCACCACTGCCGATTTGATGCGAGAATGAACGAAAAACACGGGCTGGATGTGGGCTTAGTATCGTGTTTGGGGTCATACCTCAAAATGGTGCTGAGAAATCTCCTCCGCACGTGCTCCATAGCTTGTCGTCCACTTCCATTTATTGCCTCTGCGGCCAATGTGATTGACACAGCTCGGAGCACAATGACAAGGAGTTGGCTTGCGGCAATTAAGTGTATCGCCACACTGAAAGCCCCCTCGTCACAATCAAATCATGTAGAACAACTCAAGGACAGAACAAACGTGCCAGATGATATGTGCGTCCATTGACTGAACAGAGCCAGGTATTAGGAGTTCTCGTATCAGCGATCATCGTATTCAACTGCCAGTGTCTATCAGTAATGAATCAAAAGGGGGCACATGGGGAGCTGTGCCTGAGGGTTAAAAGAGTTGTCCACCATTTGACGGACTAGAGAAAGCTGGAATGGACTATTCGAGAGCACAATCAGACCAAAGAGAAATGGCATATGGGTTGAAGGTGCACGACGCCATGGTCATAAAGCATCACTTCCCTATTCAGTCTTGCCCAAATGAACCATTAATATTTCTGTATAATTCTGTGCAATGAACAGTGTCAATTTGTGCTGTTGTTAAGGCCTGCGTGTTGGTGTGTCTTTGAAACCACAGACAAAAGTCAGGAAAAGGGAATCTGTACCCGATTAAGTAAGCCAGTGGTGATAAATTTGGGGTTCTGCTTCATTCAAAATTAATTCGACGTCCGCCGAACTCTTTTGCCACGATACTTTTCATTTATCTAACCATCCAGACTCGACGCCGGATTCTTTCTTCTTATCTATTCATTGTTTCTTCACTCTTCTTGGATTTATGTAATCATCTTGTTATTTTAAATACTTTTACACCTAACCGCATGCATGCACTTGAAGTCTGCCTACTCATACACATCCATTCTGACCAGCTCAAGGTGGCACTTCATTTCAAACTCCATTTTTTGCTAATTGCCAATTTTTTGCCCACCTTCTAGTTATTCAACCTTTAATAAATTCAGGATTGATGGGCACACTCATTGCACTCATCCGTCTGCTAATACGTTCCTGATCTAGGTCCTTCCATAAAACTGCAAAGCTTGGGTTAATGGACTACTACTCGTTTTTTACAACAGTGGCCCCTTCCGCCATTCTAAAAGCCACGCATCTTATCCCACTTCAAACATACCATATTTCATCCTGAATGAGGCGATCAGGTCCTCCTCAGTGTCGAGTTAATACAGTCAACTAAGTAGTTTTCCGTTCTCTAAGGTGTCTTTGAATGCTAGAGCTTAACAATGAATACGCTCCTCGTTGAAGCCCTGGGCTCCCCGTCAGTCAGTCCTTTCGTAGAGCCCCGCCTACTTTGCTCCCATAATGGAGTTATCTTCGAGCAGAATGAGCAATTGTGCCATTGCGAACCTAAAACTGTTGTGCGCCTTAAGTTAAGACCGCGGAGATCCTTTGTTTGTGTGTTAGGTATTCTCTGCCCCTATAGCTTTAAAAGAGCTCATGACCACCAAATGGAGCTGTACTTCGAAAAAATTGGGATTTTTGGCTGCACTGCATACTCTCACTCATTACTGCGTACTCTGCAATGAGGGACAAGTGAATTATGCAAAGTTGCTTGATTTACGGGGCCGTGACAAGCCTGCGTAGTGGGTTGAAAGACTAAATGCAGCAAAGAGGGTGTAGTGGGGCAGAGAGTTCAGGTCTACACTTCGTGACACAATTTAACTTCACCAAGTCTTAAAACCCCGAGTCTGGCGAAAGGATTGCTGGATCAGTGTATGCTAGGGGCACTGGCGCACCAAAATGTCACATTGGGCTTATTTTGATCTTACTCAGTGATAAATAATGAATGGAATCCTAAAAATGATGCACAATCCCAAAAAGTAGATGTTATATGGAGCAACGCAGAAGTCCCAGATTTGTCACTACTGGCCTCTTTGTGGTGTCTTTCCTTACAAGAAAGGCAATTACTTAACCATGCATAAGGCTCTTGCTCCTGATTTTCATCGGTAGGAAAGAAACAATAAAACAAAGCGTGCCTTAAAGATAGCCTGCGATTGCAACCTTAAATGGACCAAGTCATGCGAAAAGAAAAACAACTTATTCATGCTTGATTGCATAAGGAGCTGATGGTGTACAACTTGCGAGCGGAGTCAGTTCTACTGCTGTTTTCTCGACAAATGTGCATTACCTAGTCATAACTGACGACAAATCTAAAATTATAAGTATTGCCACCTGTGTGCTCCATATTGGTTTTCTACCTCAAAGCATTGGCAATTGAATGCTGCGACTGCGGCAGGATGAAGCCAAGTGCCATGTCCCGCCAAGCCGATCAACATACGGCTCGTCTGGTACCTTTGCTCAGTCCTTGAGTGGCTGCACTTGATTCGGGTGTGACGGAGGAGCCTTTGAATACAGAGTGCAGCAGTTATGGTGTGGGATGCTTTCCATTGCCGCAAGCCTTTGAATCATATTTTCATTAACGGCTTTGTCACTACGCTATGAGACGAGCCAGACACAGGACGTGGTGGCAAGGATTCAAAGTGACTGACATATGCATGGGAACAGTTGTGGTCCCAGCTGTTGAGGCCCTTTTAAACCTCATGACCTATATCTTCCACTTCGGGATGAACACCGTTAAAATAAAACACATTTTACCATTTTAATGATTGAGGGTTCTAGAACCTCGTGAGCAATCCCCATCAATCAGCAATGTGCTAAAAATGTAATAAATATTGCGGTTACGAGGTATGGTCGCTCTTTGAAAAGAAGCTGCCCAAAACAAACCGTAATATTTACCTCATATTAACCAGTACCTGATCACAATCTTAAGATATACTACCTACGCATTTTACTTGAATTCTATCCAAATGCTCGCTTGGAGGCAATTTCTCTAAATGAGCCACTAGTACTGAAATTACTCCCCACAACTAAGGTCATACACATAGGAGAAGAACTAACTTATAGCCGTAACGGTTAACGCATCCACGCAGCACAATGTGTGGTCCTAAGTTCTACAGTGCAACGACTTCTCCACTTTGCTGAGGAAGGCAAAAAACATGAGACAATAGAATATTTTAAGTTAAAAGTCGTCACACTGGTGCATTTATGTTACGCGCACGTCAGCATAGAGCCGTCGACACTGCTCACGTCAGTACTCACTCACATGTGTGTTCATTCTGGAACCTGTATTAATCGTCATTCTTTCGAGTGTGCAATCGTCAGCTAATAAGAAGAAGCTTAAGGCAGTGGCAGATGCTGACTGGATGATAGCATTCTAGTAGTTGGCGCGCATCATTGATAGGTTCACCATGATTAATTGCAGCAGATATAAGGGGCTGCAGAGATCGTGGAGGTCGTCTTCATCTAACTAAACGCGCTAGTGCTTTGTGCATTCCACGAAAGCATGTCAAGAAATCCAGCCATCGGCATTGACTTAGGAACAACGTTCTCATGCGTTGGTGTTGTTCAAAATGGCAGGGTTGAAATCATAGCCAATGACCAGGGCAACCGCACAACGCCGAGTTACGTTGCTTTTACGGATAAGGAATGCCTCATCGGTGAGGCCGCGAAAAGGCAAGCAATTATGAATCCTACTAACACCGTATTTGATGTAAAGCGTCTCATCGGACGCCGTTACGAAGATGAAGAAGTACAGGTCGACATGAAGCACTGGCCCTTTGAAGTTATAAACTTTGAAGAAAGACCGAAGATCAAGGTGAGGCATTGCGGTAAGACAAAGTATTTCACTGCCGAGCAGATCTCGTCTATGGTGCTGTCGAAGATGAAGGAGACAGCCGAAGCGTACTTGGATGAGAAAGTGACAAATGCTGTCATCACGGTGCCAGCGTACTTTAATGTAAACCAGCGTCAGGCCACTATCGATGCTGGAAAACTGGCAGGTTTGAATGTGCTGCGACTCATCAATGAGCCGACCGCAGCTGCCATCGCCTATGGTGTGAACAAGAAGTTAGACAGACAGCGCAATTTGCTCGTCTTTGATTGGGGTGGCGGCACTTTCGACGTGTCCATCATGTCGACAGAGGGTGAAAAATTTGAGGTGAAGGCGGTTAGTGGTGACGCGCACCTGGGTGGAGAAGATATTACTTCTCGACTAGTGGATTGCTTTGTGAAGACGTTCAAAAAGGATCACGGAGGAAGGGACCTGACAACCAGCAAGAAAGCAATCAGTCGTCTGAGAAAGGAGTGCGAGGAGGCAAAGAGATCATTGAGCTCGGCTGAGCAGACGAGCATAGACGTTGATTCATTGTTCGAGGGCATCGATTTAAGCACGAAGTTTACACGAGCCCGATTAGAACAGCTGTGTTCAGACCTCTTCGATAGGGCAATGGATATAGTAAATTCTGCGTTGAATGATGCAAAGATGGAAAAGGCTGATATCCACGAGGTAGTGCTAGTAGGTGGATCGACGCGCATTCCGAGGGTGCAGGAGTTGTTGCAGGATTTCTTTAATGGCAGGGAGGTGAAAAAGTCCATCAATCCGGACGAGGCAGTGGCGTGCGGAGCAGCGTTGTTGGCGGCCGACCTAACTGGTCAGAGGCCAGCAGCGCTGCAGGATTTGGTGTTGCTGGAAGTGACACCACTGTCACTAGGTGTAATGAATTTTGTTGGTTTGATGAGGCCAATGATACAGCGCAATACGCCAATTCCGACAAAGCAGACGCAGCTGTGGATAACGGGTGAAGATAATCTTACGGAAGTAAGATTTAATATTTTCGAAGGTGAACGTGCAAGGGCGATTGACAACAACTTTTTGGGTCAGTTCAGTCTGGCTGGTTTTCCACCGGCGCCAAGTGGCAAGACTGAGTTTGACGTGACCTTCGAAATTGACGAAAATGGCATTCTTCATGTATCGGCAGTGGAAAGATCGACAAAGAAGCAGAACAGCATCACGATCACCAACTACAGGGGTCGTCTGTCTGAGCGGGAGATAGAAGAGATGCTGAAGGATGCGGAGAAGTTCAAGCAGGAGGACGAGAAGGAGAGGAGTAGAATGACTGCGATGAATAATCTAATGCGCTGTGCCTACAGCATTAGAAGGCAGTTAGAGAAATTGGATTTGAAGCAGAAGGCATCAGAAGAGTACCGAAAAAGTATACTAGCAAAGTGTGAGGAGACGATTAGGTGGACAAACGCCAATAAGGAGGCCACAAAGGAGGACTGCGAACGAATGCAGAAACAGCTTGAGAGCGAGTGTGGTCTTGTTATGGAAATGGTGAATCTCGGTTTGTGAGCATGGAGTCAAAGAGCGAAATGAACTTTTGTAAAAACTGCACGATCCTCCCTCATTTCCGCCTTGCAAAACACGAAGAAAGATAAATCTGAACACTTGATTGTGTAGGTGTGATTACTCAGTCCTAAGCCATTGTAAATTGCAATCGCTAAATACGTCAGTAAGAATTAATAAAAGCCTTTGTTTACCCAATTAGCCTGCTTTTTACTCTTCCACAACCAAATAAACGCACGACCTCATTACTTCATTCATAGCTTAGCAAACGCTTACGAAATTGTAAAGAACACACTGGCATTAATTTTATTATATACTTTATTGGTTTAGGACTGGCATATAGTTCAGTAATGGATCGCGTTATTAGCTTAGGACGAGAGTCCACCCAAATAAAGCAGTCTTCTCCGTGTTTAAGGGTGATTATCTGTAGGCGCGATTTGTTCTGAATACAAAGAATCGACTTGATACCACAACCCAACTTTCTGAGGGCTGTCACCTACTTTGTTGGTGGACGTTAAACTTTAAGATGATTTGAGCAATGATCGTATTTAGGTTGATCTATTGAAAGTCCACACTAAACTGACCGACCTGAGTGATGTCAGCACCATCATTTAATGTCTACATGAATGCACTTGGCCTTTTGTCTGTCACCATACATACCAGTGATTGTAAGTGTGCCATCCAAATTGGTGGGACTAAGGATTGCAAACAAACGCACCGAATGTTTGAGTGCGCATGTAGACTTATTACGAGAAGGAAGAATTACAGTTTGTGAGCAAGAGGGTATGAGTCGTGGATTGAGATGAGCAATAAAGTAGACTCGAACGTCATCCAATGGTGAATTAGCGTGCTTCGCATTTATAGTTCTTACCAGCCCACCATCAACACATTCCTGCGTATTTTACATGTCGTGTACTGTGCACTTTTGCTGTTTCTACTTGTACATTACAGAGTTCGCATTCACTTCGGTCCACCTCATTCATTCCATTAGTTTTACAAACGGGAAAGGGAGCACGGGTTTATTAGACGTTTGAAACGACATTTCTAAAGATGATTCGGTTATACAAGTTTTATGATACTTGCAAGCGTAGGCGGCTGAATGAAGCGGACCATGTAGGCCCATGGAAAACGGGGCAGCTGTCAATCAACTGAAGGGATGTATAGGTAGATGACGCGACCAAGTCCCTACTTCTAAACTCTAAATTCATAGTGTTTTAGCCAACGCTTAATCAATTTTGACATAAGTGGTTTCTGACAGCCGTTGAGGGACAGTTACAATCTGTGGGGTTATAAGTGTGATTTTCAATATACCTTTCTTTACTTACCACTCATCCAAAGAGGCGTGCTGAGGGTGTGGACTCACTGCAATTTTCTTCAGTGAGTGGGTAGAATCCTGTGATAGTACTCCCAAGTGATGACGAAGTTGTTGTACAAAATAATAATTATGACGCGTTAATTCTTAGTAAAAGTTGTCCAAGATTTCTTCGAGTCTCTCTGACTAACTTAAAGGAGCAGCCTCGAAAATCACTTGGAAACATACGTTAGGCAGAATGCACCATCACGGCGCAAGCTTGCTAGAAAGACGTCATTTTGGTGTGGAAGAGGTGGTTAGCGTCGGTGCCATGGCTAATGTAGACGCATGATCTTAGAGATAGGCAGGAATTAGGGCGACTTCCAATCATCACCACTGACACCTTCAAGAACGCTTAAACGGTGAAAAAGTGAAGTGCTCTACAAACGACTCGCTTAAGCTAAGGCTCCTCACTTCCGGACTCTTTAAATCGTCACTGCTTTATATATGGATAGGTCACGGTGTGAGGCATTCGCGGAGCTGCGATAGTGCACGAGCAGGTGACGGAGGTAATCTGGGTGCAAATAAACAACCACAACCTCGTCCTCGAGTAAACGCATTTCTGCGTTTTCTATCTGCGTGCTTTGTGGAGCGTACTGAAGGTGAAGCGGGCTAGTTCTATGTTGCGAAACGCAGTGAAAATAGGTCGCTATGGCTATAATCGTTTAGAGGTGGTGCTTCAAACAGGATGCCTAGCTCCTGGTTTGAGGCGTCGCATTTAACATCCCAAAAGAATAAGCTCGCTGTCGTCTTGTATCTATCCTTTGCATCCTTCTGCCTTTGCCGATTTGCATCCTTCAGCTTCAGTTTTGTCTTCTTTCTGAGCTAACAACTCCCGTACCTAGAAATAGTAAGGCAAAGTCTCCACTGCTGGCATATGGAAGATGATCTATCTGTCAATTTCGAAGGTCAACTCAACCCC
>LWMK02001078.1:0-14680 GCA_001693075.2 Taenia saginata
ATCTCAATTTGGTGGATGCAATCGCAGCGAACCGCTTACATTATGGAATTCAAAGTTAACCAGTCAAACAGCCAAAACGCAGGTAGCTAACAAAATGAGGCAGAATGGAATGACCATCCTCAATCCATAGTTATCTACGCTAACAACTCCCAGTGCGTTTATGAGCATTCCATGCATACGCAATAGCCCATCAGGCATCCTGTTCTTGACCTAAAAGGCGAGTTATGAATTCATAAAAAAAAGCTATTGGATGTTGCTTCTTGTGTGCCATCACACAACCAGGTGCTACGCCTGTTAACACAAAGGTGCGCAAGGATGAACTTTGAGACGGATTTGTACGATAAAACATTGAGCCAGTCTTCAAAACCCCTTAGATTTAGCTATTGTACAGGGAGGGAATTGAAACCTGTATGCATTTAAGAGTGTCACTCCTTTACTTGAGGACTCGTTATGGCTGAATACTAACATGAATGCAATTGTGACTCCCTCGCTACTTTTATCCAGGCTTTCTTTTACCTCGCACACGTAAGACATAACCTCGTATGATAAAATGAGTCACATTGTGAACCGTATGCGAAATGCTGCATTTGGAGCACGACCGTTAAACAAATGCTCCATCATTTCTCTGAAGTAGTTTTCAACAAAATTATTTTTGTTTTGGCTGAATTATAAGCAGCTCATGCCAATGTCCTTAAATGATGTTTGCCTGACATTCTCTATTGTTGGACATGTAATGCTTGCCTGACTGCACCTATGATCACCCAGGCGACTGGTCGCTTAATTGAAGCATGTCTCATTGGGTATGATTTTCCTCGGTGACCCAATGCAATGCTATGTTGCTAAGCACCGAAAAATGCGGTGTGACATAGCACATTTAGCATTAGTGAATGACACTCAGAAACGTGTGCAGCTACCCATGGGCATGCAGTGCTAAGAGGGGTTGGTCTTCCTTTTTACACTCTCAAGAGCACTGATTATGCAAATATCGTAATCACGGTGGGCCCACTTTAGGCTGATACCCGATTTATTTAGTTCTGCTGACCTGTATACTTCCAGAGGCACCACTTACCAGTTTAAAGTGCACTTTAAAATGCCTCAAGTAATTCCAACCTTTCGTTTTGTTGGCCTGGTTCTTCGTTGCCATGTCAGTTGACTTCCATGCTGCAACGCTGTGAGTTTCAAAGAAATTGAATTGAGTCCAAGCCTATGGGTGTCCTATTTGCCCTGTAGGATGTTTCTTCTTAACAATTTTAATTTTTAGCAGAAGTGGTGTTTGCGAAGCCACTGCCAGCGAATCAAAACACCCTTCGATCGCCCGAAGCCTGCCACATAAACAAAGAGCAGCAGTTTTTCATTAAACTCCACTTTATACTATTTACCAAAAATCGGGTGATACCGGTTGTAGGATCAGCAGATGCAAGTGGTGACAATGAACGACGGTGCCGCTTATTCAGCAACACAATCAGACACCCCTGAACCAAACGCTAAGCCATTTTTCCCTCGTTGGCTAGCCCATTTTATGTCTGCGCACTCTTTTAAGGAACCAATATTTGCGTAAAAGCCGAAGTGAAAACTTACTCTCATTGTAGCCTGGACATGCGGCTTCTTAAATCAAGCATACTTAGGTGATTGAAGAATCATAAGCACGTGTGGCAATCGTCGCTGGTGCCGAGGTTGAGCTACGAGCAAACCAAGCTCATGCGACTTGTGCGAGCGAAGTAAAAGCCAAGTGTGCTGCATCTGTGCACACGGAGCAAAGTGAATGTCACGATCATGCCGCACTGATGCCTTAGTCACAGCTTTGAAGTTGATCACGCAATCGTATCGACCCTCAGAGTGATGAACTGAACCAGCGTTGTGGTGCTAGATAAGATAATCATGAAAATTTACACACAATTTAACACAGTTGCTCCCATTTACACACGCAAACTACACTGCAATGCACCGAAGTCGCCTGAATTAAATCAAAGCCATAGTAGCAAAGTGTTTATTTGCATCACTTTATCGAGTATGTGATTCCAAAGAAGGTACTTGTGGTGAATCCTAAATGCAACAAGACTTAATTGGGTAAAACTTTAATAAAATTCAATTCAATCCAAATAACGAAGTTCGGAAATTTTTTGTTTCTAGAATAATCCATTTTTCGAGGTGCACCTCAGTTATGCTCCATCGCTTAAAATTCTGTTAGCACAACTATTTAAATCCCCGTTTAATTGTGGCTGCATAGAGGCCAAGTGACTCATTAAGATGGGATCTGTGTATCGCTCTGGTTACGTCCCTCATTGGAACAGAATCTGTACGTCAATCTCTTTCTATTTGCCCTGCCCTGATGCTAGCCTTACCAACTTCGAAGCCAGTGCACCACCCTCTGCACTACGTGCGCACGCAAGCGATGTAGTCGTGGACGGAACAGTGCGCTTTCACAATGGAACAAAGAAGGAAAGGAAGATGACATCGCCAGCGCGAGCATCAAACTCAACAAAAGATGCGATGGACAAGTGCAACAGAAAATAAGCCGTTTGCAGTATACTCAAAGGTCAGACACCACTGCCTGATCTCGAGGTAGCTCATCGTGGGAACGGACCACCAAGAGCTAATCTAGTTGAGAACAACGAAGAAGGTTCTCTGTTCAGTTGCACATTTCTACGAGGTGGTGTAGCAGAGTGATTACGCAGTTGAATTTGAAAAGAGTTATAGGCATGGCAACGCGGATAATGCTATCGTGATTGGTAGGCTGATATTGAGCGAGTCCACCAGATGCCATTGGGAAAGCGCGCAGAGTGCTGATCCTGCTGACACAGGGCTGGCACACAAAATGTTCCTGGAGCCCTCTTATCAGCATAAAGGTCGGTCTTATAAGGCAAGGAACATAAAGGTCGGTCTTATAAGGCAAGGAGGCGAGATAGCTGTGGCACGAATAGTGGAAACTCTCCCTACAGAAAAGTGGTATGGTACCGCAAATACGACGTGAGCTCAAGAGTCCAGTGGTGCAGGCTCGTTGGTGCAACTGATTGTGGGAAATTTGGGCGAAGAAAGAAGCTGATGGAGGGCTAAAGTTGAAGAAATTGATGAATCTCACTTACCTCGCACTTGCTTGATTCCTTCCGAACCTGCACTACATGCAACAGTTGTAAGAAATCGAAACCTACAGCAATTGCACTAGTGCAGTCCATGCCCATAGGGCTCCCAGAGAAAAGAGTAGGTATAAACAGCATTGGTGCACTCTCCTCCTCGAAGGTGGGAAACTGACGCAGAACTCGCGAAGCCGCATTATGTCGAATTGACCACTTCAGCCTTCTCTACTCGGTGGATTTGTCTGCACGGAGTGGCTGATTTGGTCCATAGCAATCAAGACTCCAGCTTCGAATTCCAACTCCAACTGGAGTGTGTACGTCCTTCATGATCACCAAAACACGAACAAGAATCTGAGGACTGAGATCTGGGTGCAGTCTCTCATGACATATTCCTACCACATGCGGGAGTGGCAACTCATGATGATCTGGAGTGTGTATTGTGTCTTAAGGAAGACACAAGGAAGACATTTAATATTACACAAAGACTTGCTGATATCTTGCATCAAGCGGCAGGCAAACACTGAGAGCTTGCGCAGCTATGCAGGCTATTTGATCCTTTTTTTCTGGAATTGCGAAAGTGCAGTACAACTCATTTTTTCTGGAGTTAGAATTGGTCATGGAGACAGGGCAGAAGATGGCGATGCACTACGGTTTGTACAGGCGTCTGTGAAGATCCAATTATTTTAGCACACAAATCGAACAAATAAATTTCAAAATGAGACATGACATTTGAGCTAGCACCGCAAATTTGCAGCTTTGCCTATATTGGATACTGGGAATGGACGAAAACTGCACAAGGCACAGCACCTTAAGCTAAATCTGTGAATTTTAAAAAAAAATAATGCTTTTTAAGCTACGAGTTCTCAGCAGTAAGACCGACTGTTTTGGGGGTATTTAAACAGACATTGTAAGCCATTAGTTTGGATTTTGCTTTTAGAAAAACAGACATAGTTTTGTTGATTTGACGGTGCTTTTAAAGACATTGGACTTTAAATCAATCGCCCCGCTTGCATTCCATTTAAGCGCGACCGCGAGACTGTCTCGGGATTTCGAGTGCGCCTTGCATTTGATTTCTGCAAGCCGAAGAAGAAGAGTAGGATACGCTTCTCTTGACATATTTTTTGGGTATCTCATAGGTATTTAAGCCAACAAAGTTATTTCTTAGATCAAGAAAGAAGAGGCGGTTTATTAAGACCTCGTTTAAATGGTTGAAATATCTGCTGCAGATAGAGATACCAAGCTGAATTTGCCAGCTGTTGTGCATAAATGGAAGAAAAGGAGTCGAATTCGCAACAAACCAGGTAAATCGATCAGGGCCTAACATGCTCCAATTCACCTGTTTGGACATTGTTAAACCCTCCACCTCTTCTCTTCAAGCCATAAACAAGGGTGTGGAGAAGAAGCTGAACTCGGTGATGGAGGTTGCTGGTCATGAATCGATTCCTGATTCAGTGAAGTTGGAAGAAGGGTCTATATCCCACGAGCCGTCTATTGTGGGTGGCAGGGCCGTCAATGCGCTTGCTATGGGAGAGAATCTAATGCGGAATCTTCTTGGTGGAGTCTCGTTTAAGGACTTCCTAGAGTAGGTGTTCACCAGTTCTTATCTCCTGTTTTAGTAGCTACTACGGGCTGCAACCAATGTGTTCTTCCTGTGGGGATATGCGATGGAGCTTTAACCGCATTTTCCCTGTTCAAATGATAGACAAATTGATTGCTGAAGAAGAATTGTATTTTCATTATGACGTGGAAATTATTCCGGTCCCTGGTGCAGAGTGCGAAATAATTGGCTTGTGTCGTGCCTACCGATGGATTGTTTGGAATCAATTTAAAGTAAGCTGTTTTGACACCCGTTTTGAGTTTATAAATGCTTCATTTGGTTAAAGTGGCTGACGAACTGAAGTTGGTGGGGTTATGGAATGTCCTAAGTCCACGAGTAATGATAGAGTGACTGAGGTTTGCTAGAATGTGTTGGCGTTTGCCAGAATGCACCGAATACCAAGTTGTTGTGCATTAATGGGCGTATGATGTGTGCTTCACGTGAGGTATCTTGCCTTCATTTTTTGCCATTTGCATTATCGAAACTTGGCGACTAGTCATGGCACTGCCAACGGTTTGAAATCCTTGAGTTATATTCATTGGACTTGCATTACTGCAGAGGTGCGGTGTCTTGAAGCCTAGTTTGCGTTTTGTTTGATAAATGATTTCGAAAGTGTTAGTACTTTACTGCTCGAGCAGTAGTATTGGCAGAAGGAAATTCCTTCATGACAGAGAATAGAACAGAAATGATAATCGCACGTTGTAATCCTTAAGATTTAGCTTATTCTGTGTGAGTTTTAGTGGCCTGTATTACAAATACGGGATATTTCATCCTTAAGTTTGGAGAAACTTCTAGAAGACTCCGTCGCGTAACTCTCGAAAAGCGATGCAGCTGCAACCTCATTTGGTCGCACTTTAAAGTTTCCCACTGCCATGCTATGATTGGAAAAAACACTTTTTTAGGAGTTTTGATTCTGTGTTTCTCGTCTTTCTACATCCTTATTGCTTCTGCCTACCCTTTAGTGTTCCATCCCATCTTGCCATTGTGATGCTGCTTACGCTTATTACAATTACTTGATGTTTGTAACCTTGGCTTAAGGTTATACTTGGCCCTTCCGTTAATCTTATTCAGCGACATTCTTCAATTAGTGCTGCTACTCGCCCTAATTAGCTCGATCCGCCCCAAAAATCCACAGCAGGAGGCCACTTTTTGATGTGCATTCCCTTTCATGTTATTGACTGGCATTTTCTGATCAACAAGTCCTTCTTCCCTCTCCATCTCTTCCTAGATGGGTGCTAGTTTTCGTGTCAACTTCCCAGAGCGTTTCAATCACAAACTTTCCATGCACCTCGGCTTCCTACAGGAGGTCATCAACGGCCCCCTATACTCGGTCGTTACTTTTGTGAACAAGGAATTCGTCGGGCCTCTTGTTTATCGCGCCGTCAACAGCATTGTTCTGCCTGGCGATATTTTCATTATCGTACTGGAGGGTTCCCTCGAAATCGACGTTTATCCACCTGAATGTGAGAAGACGCAGAGTGAGATAAGGAGAGTTTGTGTGTCTGGTGATGTGGTCTACATTCCTTATCAATTCGAGCACCGCGCAAAGCTCTCCGAGTGCGAAACCTCCTACGCCGTTGTTCTGAGCGTTATCAACTGTGCTCCCGCATTGGTTAAGAAATGCTGGGAACGCATTCTTAAAGTACGCTCTCCCTTACTCATAACTTGTTCTTTTAGGTATTTAAATGGAAGAATCCGAATAATGAGGGGTGTAGTCTATTCCGTAGGCTGCTAATGTCCACGTACTATAATCCGAAGAATGCATCCGATATTCTCTATATAGTGAGTTGTGCATTTGTGGCCATTGACGATGACGCTTGTGTAGGATCTAAACGCGGAGGAGGGAGTGGAGTTTGTTCTCCGCAGGTGGTTGAAGGGCGTGAGTGGCATCAAGAAGCAAGATATTTGTTATGCGGCAAACGAATTGAGAGAGCGATTTATGACGCGGACGCCAGCTATGAATTTGGATCCCAGTGAGTTGAGCTCGGCTTGTGCGTTATCTAGGATGTGATTTTATTTGACTGCTGACTATACTTCGTTGCTTGTATTGAGCTCAGAACGTGGGTGTAAGTTTAGGAGTGAATGACTGGTGCAAGTGGAGTGGATTGAATTGTAGAGGTTATGAGAGGAGGACGATAGGTGGCTCATGTTGTTGGTGGTTGCTCTCTCCATTGACGTGGAGTGTATCAATCCGTCCTGAGTGGTAGTAGGGAATATTTCTGTCTGATTTACAGCTAAGGATTTCCATTTGCGATAATAAAGGTGATTATCGTTAGCGCACACACGATTGTGGGTACTGAGTCACCCTCTTAAGTGATTAGGTCATTCTAGTTTAATATCTTTGCGTGCGATGATTCGTGCGCACTTGGGTGGTTCCGTCTAGTCGTTGGCAGTAATGTGAGTGAGGTGTGAGGGGAATGTCACAGGTGTTTATAGGCAGGGCGTTGTAGATGTCTTCGATAAGGGCAACGTCGCAGTACGTTTACCGTCCTAGTGAGGAGGGGAGCTACCCTCTTTGGAACCCCGAGTAGCTTCAGTGGTGTGTAGAACATCGACTTTATGGACTAAAATAGGATGCATGGGGATTCCCCCCACCTAGATTATTTTGGCCAAGGTGGTTTTGGTGGCTTTTGTCCCTCGAATGCCATCTTTTCCTCTCCCGATAGTAACTCGGTAGACAGTGGCGCCACTTAATTATCAAGCAAACGTACAGCGGCGATCTTATACCTATCATTAACCTTGGTAACTTGGAGTGAAGTGGGAGTTATTTGGACGTCCTTCAGATTGCTCTAGAGCTTGGAGGAATGAGTGAGAAGTATGTTGAGAGGATAGGAGTGTGGGTGGAGGGAACGAGAATTAGGATGAACCAGTGCGTGTATCGGTTCGGTTTACGTGGTTGCTACTAACTTTTAGGTGAAAAGACGGGACACGCTGCTTTGCTCGGACCAATTTTGGGTGATACAAACGATTATTCAGAATCGCAGATTGAACGTCTGCTTAATCCGCATGTGGAAGGCCATATCAAATTTGAGCGAGAGTTGGAGCTCACGACAAGCATTCGCCTTACTCGTCGCTCTGTACTAAGCCTTATGGACAGACACGATGGTGATTTCTTTTATCTTTGTTACACTCTCTGCAATTCTCGGGATCCGAGGCTTGAAAATGAGACGGCTTATTTGAAGATGCCCAAAAAGGTAGGCAGCTGAAATTCAAGGCGTCACTTCTGCTCTATCCCATTAAGCTTCTTCCAATGGTTGAGTGGCTGATTGCTATTTACCCCAATGACGTAATGATCTGCGACCTACCTGGGGATAACGTAAATGATAAGGTGAGCGATTTGATTGCAGTAGAGCTTACCTTCCTCAACTTTAGATGCAGGTGGCCTGGGACCTCTTCCATGATGGCTTGATAATCTCTGTGCTTGAAAGCGAAGTAGTGGGAGCAAAGAAGGATCTAAAGAGTAGAGAGCGGGAGGGACGGAGTGAAGGGTAGGACGAACTTGATTGAAGCGATGATGCCGTGGAGTGGAAGCTGAAGTATATGTGGTGGAAAATGTTCCAGAAAGTGGCATTCGGCGATTAAACATGATGTACTCTTGCAGACTTTTAGTTTTCTTAGNTGATAAGGTGAGCGATTTGATTGCAGTAGAGCTTACCTTCCTCAACTTTAGATGCAGGTGGCCTGGGACCTCTTCCATGATGGCTTGATAATCTCTGTGCTTGAAAGCGAAGTAGTGGGAGCAAAGAAGGATCTAAAGAGTAGAGAGCGGGAGGGACGGAGTGAAGGGTAGGACGAACTTGATTGAAGCGATGATGCCGTGGAGTGGAAGCTGAAGTATATGTGGTGGAAAATGTTCCAGAAAGTGGCATTCGGCGATTAAACATGATGTACTCTTGCAGACTTTTAGTTTTCTTAGAAGGAGGTTTATGAGTTAGGATTTAGGTTTGGCGCATTTGGGCATTGTAGGTTAAGGTTGCCGCATTTTAGCACTAGGTATGAAGGAAGGCGTGTAAAGTAATTGCGTGAGCTTATTGCGATTAACCTTACTCCCCTGTTACCACAGTGTCGTCAATGGTTAGCGGCATTGGCGGAGTGTTAGGATCGTCAACACCTGCGAGTAAGCTCATCCGAATTTGTGCATGACTTGTTTACCAGAAACGTAAAAGATGACTGTGATCGGCGAGATGTGGAGGCTAAGAAATTCGCGATTAAGACGAAATAACTCTGTTCACCCACATGTAGGCGAAGCTTTTGGCCATTCTCTTCATCAAAACAAATGCTGCGTCCCAGAGAAGGAAGGGTGTTTCAAGTTGTTCCTTTCCTAGCGTCGATGGCAATCCGCTTCTTTGGATTGCGTGAATTCATTTTCGGTGACGATTTCTCGTTGTTAACTGGAAGGCACAGCGCCAATGTTGAATTTGTGTGCCCTGTTAGAAGTTGGAGGAAGGAGAGGGTAGGGAGGTTGATGCTGTGTGTCTCAAGTTCTGCAATTCGGCTTCATTGGCATGGCTTCCATCCTGGCAGTCTGCAAAGCCTCCATTTGTAAGCAACTACGTAATGCCTGGGAAATCAGTTGTGGAAAGGAGACCATTGTCAGCACAGTTGAACTCACTTAAAGTAGTCTGTCACGCCTTGTCATCGGTCCTGGTAGTTGGCGAAGCTCAACTTGCTCTGGTCGCACTACCTCGACTTATGGAACCCAAAAGATTCCCACTCTCCTTGCCACTCTGTCTAAACAACGAACGCATTGTAGAATGGTGTCCGGTGTTATACAATGTCCTATTTTAATAGAGTCGACAAAGTAAACAGAACTCTCGTTCCATCTAAACAGACAGAAACCAAAATCGCAAATGGAATGAGCTTGCTTAACGTTCGAAGGAGAGGGCAGTGAAGGGACAAGTGTGCCTTTCGCCTCCCGCACCATGCTTGTTTCCTTTAACACTTTATTTGTGCATTTAATTACCGCCTTTGCAGTTTCGATCTCCTTCGCGGTGTTGTAAAGGCTGCTTCATGTACTCGAAGAAAAGTGCAATGGATTTCCAGCCTGTCTTCAAACCCTAAATCATCCGAGCACTCCAACACCTGCATCACAGAAGTCCCTTTCCTGATCAATTTTATCGATGCTCAGGTGGACAAAAAATAATGGGATGATAAATGAGTTGCTGTATGGGGCCTAAAGCTGGGTCCCTACTCAGTGTTGTCTGCACAAGCGTCAGAGGGCATTCACATTCTCAATTTTCTGATTTCACAGTGATTCATTGCTTGTTCAAAAGCACTTCTGCGTCAGCATTTCGAGTGGACTGACACTTGGCACTAATTAGTGACGCTCCCTAGGATGCATTTGTGGAGAATCGGTAACGATAGGCAAGGAGCATTGCATAGTATTGCATTATTTTCTATTGGGAAAAGCCAGGGTGGAATGAGTTGCTGGAAGGAGACACCTCTTTATTTCCATTGCATCCTGACTGCGTCCGTGCATGTAGCTTCACATGCAGGCACAGCCCATAACGTGATGAAGCGAAGGCTGGACCAGTACGGCATGTCTTCAAGTTGATCCAATTGTCCTACCCAGTCGTTCAAAGTGGGGTTAGTTGCATCTGTGCCATGGATCCTCTTACTCCAAATTTCTAATGCAAGTGTTTGCATACGTTTGGTGGCAGTAGCATTAGGCTAAAACGTGTTGTGTCAATCCTCACCAGGAAATCAGCATGGTAGTCAGCATTGAAATACAACAGGCCATTTATTTAAACACACTCCTTCCCAATGCGATACGACCTGTATGCACGTAGAAGCTTCCAACTTTTCTGCCATTAAATATCACGTACATGATAACATTGATTACAATGGCCAGAGATGATGGCCACAGCTTGAAAACCTCGACATCGAATGCCCACAGATGCGCGATTTTAGCTCGAGACACATTTGGATGTTCCGTGTCAAACATCCGGTGCCAACATGGCTGGGTTGAGTTTGAGTCCTGTTGGAACAGCTGTGCTTTCGGATAAAAGGGCGGTGCTGCACCACGTTGCTTAGCAAACGTGACTGCAGTGACTACTAAGTTATGTAGTCCTGAGGTCAGGGGCGACCAAAGATGAGTCAGCGTAGCGAACTGCACAGCTCGTTTCAAAACGCACGCAGCTGATTCCGACTGTGCGGCCGCAGATGAGGTAGGACTAGAAAGCAACCACCACCCTCGCCTTTGCAAAGATAACGTTTGTTGTAAGCCGCCTGCTTGCGTTTATGCTCGGTTACATACTCTCCTGCTCAAGCATGTTGACAAAGCGCAGATTGCCACATTCAATCTACATGATCGCCCACATTGGTGAGGCTTGAACTAGCCTCATCATCATCGCCACTCCCTCCGTGCCTTTTTTTTGCCTTACTCTGCCTCTATTCTGCTACTACACCCTCTTCAGCGAATCCTAGCTTATTTGCACCTCTTTCTTCTCATACGCTATCATTCGGCGGTTTATAGATGTCTCGCGATTCTACCACCAACAAAAGAATCACACAGCGGCTTGAGTTCAGTCAAGTTTGAAAATCTTCAGTTATGTATCACAGGTAGACTGACTAAGAATGTCTGCGCCCCAGACATCATTTATCATCACCAACCTCACCAAGGTGCAGTGGAAAATAAATCACCGCCTTGCCCTTTACTTGGCCAGGTTGCTGATATTAAATACAAATTAGCTTGTCTCTTGAGGCGGAGATAGATGAAGAGGATGTGAGACACAAACGGCGTCTGCATTTTGCTGCACGATAACAATGTGTGATGAAGCTGGAACATCTCAGAAGTCAAGTTTAGAACGGACACCGTAAGCTAGAAGAAAAACTGATGCTGAACATGCTAACAGGCGCTCGCAATTGGAGGCAATGTGCAATTGGGCACCAGCGACGGAGTTCAAAAGAAGATGCGGGTCGCACTCCTTCCGCGGAAGTGGACGACATCCCTTTCATTAAGGAATTGNTATCATTCGGCGGTTTATAGATGTCTCGCGATTCTACCACCAACAAAAGAATCACACAGCGGCTTGAGTTCAGTCAAGTTTGAAAATCTTCAGTTATGTATCACAGGTAGACTGACTAAGAATGTCTGCGCCCCAGACATCATTTATCATCACCAACCTCACCAAGGTGCAGTGGAAAATAAATCACCGCCTTGCCCTTTACTTGGCCAGGTTGCTGATATTAAATACAAATTAGCTTGTCTCTTGAGGCGGAGATAGATGAAGAGGATGTGAGACACAAACGGCGTCTGCATTTTGCTGCACGATAACAATGTGTGATGAAGCTGGAACATCTCAGAAGTCAAGTTTAGAACGGACACCGTAAGCTAGAAGAAAAACTGATGCTGAACATGCTAACAGGCGCTCGCAATTGGAGGCAATGTGCAATTGGGCACCAGCGACGGAGTTCAAAAGAAGATGCGGGTCGCACTCCTTCCGCGGAAGTGGACGACATCCCTTTCATTAAGGAATTGGTGTCCGCTAAATGCTTCCTGCACAAACAAAAAATTAGGTTGGAGGTATTGCTAAATGTAAGGGAGTAAGTCCAGTCGGTTTAGGTTGACCTCAATGGAATCACAAAACAGGCAATCTTAATCGGTTGCTACAACCACCGTGCAGTGGTAAAATCAACGCGTTGTGAATGAAAACAACAAAGTCTTGACATCAAACCATCTTATTTACTCGCTAGCCCATGTGTGCTGCACCTTACGCAATCGCATATTTGACGAGATAGCTTGGCGCTATTGTAGAAATAAAATAAGTGGAGTCACTTTTCCCAGAGCACTCATGGACAACCGAGAGGATCCAACTTGTCGAGATAATGCCATGCGTACATGCGGTTCAGCTAAATGGTTTCGTTTCCCGCGCACACTTCCATGTCTTTTCGAATCCACAATTTCACGGCACTCACCAGTTTTGTTGGTATACATTGCGTTGCGTTCTTTCAATTTCCGCCTCCATTCAACCGCCTTTTTGGACTCAACTGTGACCAACTTGAACAAGCTGGAAATAAGGCAACTCATTCTCCAAATCCAGCACACATTTAGCGTGTTCATCACTCTAAAGATCCTATGGTTCCTTCGAACATATGCTGATTAAATACTCGGGGTAATCAAACGGTACTCTGCAGATCTGCTTAATTTTCTCTAGGATTTTCATCTTTCTTGCTAAGTAACAAAGAGATTTTGAGTTCTACATCTTCTGTTGTCGCATTTTTCGTAACTTGCATAAAAAGCACAGCTCGACAAAAGTGTTTTGCATTCCTAACATCTGTCGAGTACTTTCACCAACAATGCTTGTTCAGGGACCCCTTCATTTTGTACAAAATCTATTGTTTGAATTTACAGGCAGCAATCACAAGACCTTAAGGCCTGTCAGGTCCCATGCATCATGTAAGCAACGTGATACTTGATGCACTAAAACGTTTTTTTGTTTCTGATTTTGCATGCCTTTCAGCCAACCTGGAAGCATCTCCGCTATTGACACACTTGAAGGCCGGAGCAATCAAAGTGAAATGAACCTCAAAATGCTCCTTACTATTGTCCCAAAAACTTTTTAGCAAACTGCGTAACACGCATTAATTCATTTACTATTTACCATAGACATCGCATTTTATTGCTAAAAATTCCCGAATTTAATAAGAACAGATGGTCCAGGCTGAAGCATTGCTCAAGTGGTAGAAATTTCCGTTGTATCTCAAAAGAATCTCACCTTACTACTGACCACTATGCAGGGAGTAGGGTGGAGATACCCTCAGGTGACTCTTCCACTGTGAAACTCTGAGCCATCAGGCCCTTGCTGTAGATGCTGCACTTCGCTAACCGCGTAGTCATTTATGTTGAGCAATTCAGGTTTTAGACAGCAATTTTACAACGCAGATTGGACAAGAAAGAAATTGCTAAATTACGCAGGGATAAACGCTAAAGTTTAGAGGCCTTATCATTGCCTTTGATGTCTAACCCTCATCAGTTCACTGACTAAAACATACCCATCTCATTCTCCACATTCAATGCGGATGGGTACGACAAAACCGTGGTTTTCTTTACTTACAGGGATAACTCGGCTGTCGTAAGCGAGACAAGACCAGGTTTAGCTCTCAATTTCTCACTAAGAATCTCAAGTAAGAGAGAACATGGTCGTAATTAAAGTTCATTTTTATGCCTAGTGACCCATTTTTGTTTCGCAGATATCAGTGAGCGAAAAAAATAGCAGAACTTAGCCAAACTTGCAAATCGATCAAGGGTATCCAGTCCATTTCGCCTTATTCTTGGTGCGCACACCTGTCTTCAAATCTGATTCCAGTCCTTCATTTCCGCGAACCAACTTCTAATTGGGCTTGAGCCACAACAAATGGAGGAATTCATTCCAAATCATTTTCAATATCTATATCAAACTTTTCAAGTCCGTTGTTTTCGAGGTTAAAAATATTTGAATCTGTTAAGAAAACGACTCGCAAATTCTATTCCTAGCAATCCATTCTGAGGCAGTGCAACGAATTAGTTTAACACAGATATCAATTGTTAGATGCACCATCTCAAAAGCCGCACTGCGGCACCTAAATTTTAATAAAGATTCCAGATGTCATAAGACAATCTAGCTTTAAGAAGTGTGTACGTAATGAATGTTCCACAGGTTAAAGTAGTATTGTGCAGGACAGCCAATTGCTTTACTGCTTAATTATCACTTCTCCAGCATCTGTTCGGCTGCATTTAGCAACGCTTAGCGTTTACTTCCCGTGACTACCACTCTCCCTCCCTCTTCCACCAGCCAGACGTCATGTACGCATTGGCACACTCTTGGTGTGCGTGTGTGTGTTCACGTGGCACAGAAGACAGCAAATGGATAGGGTACTCTTTGTTTCCTCTATTGCAAAACCAACTGGTAAAGGGATGGACTGACAAAAAGTTGGTAGCAAAAAGCGCTTTAGAGTATAAGTGTTCATGAACTGCGCACCTCCGCCACCAAATGCTGCCAGAATAGATGTTGGGAAGGGACCAGTGCCT
>LWMK02001079.1:0-14628 GCA_001693075.2 Taenia saginata
CACGTAGCGATTTCTCGTGCTATAGGACCGAATGACCACTTGTCTTGCTGGCAGTGGTGGAGTGCCCCGAAGCAGATGGAAGACGCTCTACTTTGGCATTGTAAGTGCTACCATTTTTGCGGTTATTTTTACCAGACATTCAAAAATTCGATCTCATGCTCGATCTCTGCATCCAGCATTCCAGCAGAATGAGGTAAAGCTAAAACGACATCTGGAATTTCAGAAATCATGCACTAGCACAACTACGCGTCGCTTACTTTTGCATTGTCAAAGTCAGTCACTCTATGAAATGACCTGTTCCCGATCTGCGAGACCAACGGCGCACGTAACGAACCCACATGCTATAGGTCAGGATGAGAAGCCCCAAAATAGACGAAAGATGCTCTAATTTGGCATTGTGGGTGTTACCATTTTTGCGGCTGTTTTTGCAAAACATTCTAAAATTCGGTTTAATACTCAATCTCTGCATCCAAATTGGCCAATGATTGTATTAGACCCAATTAAAGCAGGCTACTTGTCGCTCCAGAATCAGGTTTATTGCGAAAATCAAAGAGTAAGTGGGAGATATGCTTGAAGTAGTTAATGGGTTGGGTCAGTGTTAGATTCAGCCTCATACTCAAGGAGTCTGCTCCATCCACGATTCACCATTTCCGCCAATGGCGTACACATACATACGGACATTACATCTGTGTGTTGATCCTAGCATGTAGACCCAATGGCACATTCAGAAATTAAGTATCCGGTTAGGAGGATGATAGGGCAAGGCCACTAGTTTAAACAGACACTTTATTTCGCTTCCTTCTTGAGAGGCAAAGCTGATTTTTCCTAAGCCACTGCAAAGTTCAGTTAGCAAATCTCTCCACGTTATGCTTCCATCACAAACAAATTAAGTGGAAAAGAATGCTTTAGGGGTAGCATTAATCACAGCTGAGTTGTGGAAGGCGAGCAGCAGCGCAGACCAAAGCACTGCACATATTCTTATCGAATAGTGACTAACTCCTTTGGCTTGCTGTCATCAAAGCCACGTAGAGGTGGGACAACATTTAATGAACTCATTTTGTTGCATTTTTGTACACGATCCCCTACTGCATTTCAAGGTGAGGGTGCTACTATTTAGCTTCCTCATTGGACAGCCGCATTAAGCACAGAAGCTGTCTGCATTCTTTATGAGGGAGTCTCTCCATTAAAAAGTGAATTTAAAGGTTTCATTAATTTAAAATGTGTAAATTTAAAGGTTTCATTAATTTAAAATGTGTACCAATAGTTAAAAGCATGCCAAAATGATCGAGTAACTATTTATAAGACTGCTACCCACGGATCGAAGAGGCGGTGAAACAGCACCCCAGCTCCACCCTTAGGTTACGTGATCTATGCCTCTCAACAAATCCTTCTTCATAAAAGCCCTTCGCGACGCTGGCGTTCTGCCTTAACAAGCTACAATTTGTGCCATTTTCAAAACAGCTTACTCTTTGCTAATAACCTTATAGTGTCGTATCCAGCCTTTCAAAAACGCCAACAAATGATGCACCTGTCTCTTGCTCCATTGCTTTAGCCAGCCAGTTTGCAATAGGAAAACCGACTGTTTTGGTTGACAAACATGTGAACACGATAGCACTCTTGGGATCGCCTCTTTGTTCAAATTGCAGAAGTGTCCAGTTTGCTCGTGGGACATTCGGAAACCACATGTCGTTAAGTCTTGCCCTCCAAATTGGTCAGTTATTCGAAGTCCACGGCCAATCAAGCAGCAGTAGATACGCTTGACTGAGTCGACCGAGTGAGTCACTCCCATTTGTCATTGTCTTGCCACGAGGGCCTCATCCCTCGTAAACACAGGTTTTTCCAGTTGTAACACGTAAATTGTGCAGGGTGAAGAGGGTGGTACTAGATGAAATTCAATTACCTTTAATTGAAATACACTTGACACTACTCCCATCTTTCTCTGTCACCCACAGTTCTTCGCACCTCATGAGCTGCCATTATTATCGCAGTGAAACACGCCAAATGTCCAATTTTCGTTATCACAATAGCCACATCGTTCAGCTGTCTCATAGAGACGAAGCGTGTGAGCCTAGCCTGCATTGCTCTCCTAGTCACCGTCCATGTCTCGTTGCACTCTCCCCTACGTTTTCCACCTTAGGAAGACTCACTTATTGAATTTGCTTGTGTAAAGGTAATGCTGCTTAGCGTTCGCACACCACATGACTATTAAAAAACTGACAAGGTAACTTTCATGCTTATAAGCCTCAAATCAGGAAGCAGTGAAGTCTGTTGTCTGATTGTATCCCACCGGCAAACTGCATTCTCCTATCCCATCCCAGGCACGGATCACTGTGCACCAGTTTTGCAATATAAAGCTGAAACTGCAGCAACGCATCTATCCAACCGGCAGACGGACGGATGGATGGATGTGAAATGAAAGTTACAGTTGGCTAAGGTGTCGCTGCAATCTTAGCCAGATATCTGGCTATTCACTTATCCGAAAGCCCGAACTCTAAATATGCTGACTGCTTCAACATTTGTCGTCATCTCCATTGCATCGAAGGCGTAATCGGAATGACTAGCACAGGGTATAGCGGCTAACATAGTCTCAAAGATCAAATTTTAAGTACGAGTTAATGCTCTGTGGCTTATGACATTCGAGCGTCTGATGCTCAAAGGTTGTTGCTTTGCCCTCTGCTCTTCGTGAGTTTTTGATTTGATCATCATCTTTCATTTTATATTTTAGCACGGCCAGTTGACTGGCCTCGTGTCGAATATCCCTTCTAACTAGGCTTATGCGACCACAACATACCAGCCAAATTCAATTGCCACATTTCCCCACACCACGCAGTGCTACGAGGAAATTCACAGGTAAGGTGCGAACAACGCGATCGCGGTCATTGAGGAGGAAATGATCAAGTAAGATCCGGTTTTTGTGGTGTTTCACAGAAACCACAACGAAGATTGAAGGTTCTAGAAACTTGCGGACAAAGAGCTGTGCTCCAATCTTTGCCCTTGGGCAGCGTTGCAAAGTGAAACTGATCTATCTCTCACCTTCTAACATTCCTGTTGGCTCCATGCTGAACAGAGTTTCATCTACAGTTAGGCCATTTCAAGGAAACTGTTGATTCATTCTGATTTTCTGTCTTCCTCAGACTTACCGTATCATGTGCCTGTTTTAAAATTCCACCGAATAGCTGCTGCATTCCATCGAGGTATTCTGGTTGTAATTCACAGCGGTAATGGCTACAGAATCGCGGAGGGAGAAGAAGCACGATAGCGGACCTATTTGGCCGGCAAGATTTTTTGTTCAAAGCCTTACACGTAATTAGTAGAAGAGGCTAAGCCATCATCAGCAGAACTCAGTGTTCCTTGCTTTATTAAGAGTAAGATATGAGTAAACTTTTGTATCGTCGTGGCGCGCAACAGGTAGAGCAATCAAGAACTGGCCTAAAGAGGAGGTGAAGAGGGTGACACTGCAATTCTGATACTCAGTCGTTCATCCTGCCTCGACACCACTTGATGATGGCTATGATGGTGGATGTGCTTTCGACTCTGACGGCAACAGCGCATTCTCTACCCATGCGTACAAAAGCAATCAATTAGTGCATATTTATTCAATGTGAATTTTGTAGAAAGGTGGGCAACAGATTTGGTCATAAGCCACTATACATGCCACAGTGGCAGTGTCAGTAAAGGGGAGGAGCCCTTTCTTTCTTTCTCTCTTTCTTTCTTTTATGTAAACTACCTTTTGAAACATTGACGTTTTTGAAGAGTTACTATGGGTTTGATGGCAGTGTATAGCCATATGCCAGCAATGCAAATCCATCACTAAGAAAGACTTGATAGCGTCAAAAAGTCCCACACAGAGCGTGTGATCAAGCAATCTACTTTCCGCCCTACTCTTTCTCTTCATTTCTTCAAGTAAGTTTCCAGGCAAAAGTGTAAAAGAATTTGGCGCTGAAAATTCGGTGCAGGATTTGGAAAACAACCTTGACACACATCTGATGAAAGGTCGTTATCGGAGTTACTCACATTTAATAGCAAGATTGACAAGCTATCTGATCAGGCAGTGGCGAATCAAGTGCCTTAGGGAGGATTAGCCAAATGCACTACAGTTGGAGATACTTCAATAACCAGTTCCTCTGTAGGTTCATGATTTGAGTGTACAACAATTAGAATCCACCTTGTTAAATGACTAGCACACATTAACTCTCATGCCTCACTAATTTCTTGACCTCTGGTAAATTTTTTCAAGTTTTTGCCTCACAGCTGAGAAATGTGCTCATGCAATCACCTTACCTTCCCTCCATAAATACGCCTTAGTGCTTGACAAAGACAACATCAGAGAAGATTTGGGGCGTCAAATATTTTCTCTTCACCTGTAAATAGGAATACAATTGAGCTAAGTTTTAGCGTGTCCCTAAAGTCGTAATAAACTGGAGTAGTATGATGGATCATGCTATTTAACATAGTGTAGAAGAACGGGGACACTACTAGCATGGGCTGAAGGACGTGCTACAATGGGAAAGTGAATCCTGTGGAAACTAAAATGCTCAAGTATTTGGAAGTTAAGTCAGAAGAAGTACCAGATCACTACGAGAAATCATTTATTCCATCAGGATTTTACCTCTCCTAAGTAAACTATCAGAGCGTTGGGTCCACTTACACTCCTAGTGACTAAGGCAAAAATTTACTCAGCAGCAGCCAAGCGTTGGTAGCTTGAAGATAAATGGCCAAATACCTCCATTGCTTTCCACTTTTCTCCTTTTTTTCGACTACTAACCACAAGTCGTCGAGCCTTCGGCACTTCATTTAACGATTCACCGATAAGTGTGTCTTGAAAGGAATTTAACCACCACTTCAATCTTAAGTGTTGATTAGAATGTATGCGTGCTTTACTTAATAGAAGCCCATCAGTGTGACACTCTCTAATATCACCATACGTGTGTCCTGAAACAACATCTAACGACACCAAGTTAGCTGACTGCATTGGGGAGAACGTGAAAATTACAACCAGTTCATCATGTTTATCTTTCCAACATTGGAACGAATCCAAACCGACTGACGACTTATAAGTCCACATTCGTAGTTGTTCAACACGTTATAGTGCCTGCCGCCCCACATAAAATAGCTCCAAATGCCCTTCCACTTGAGTAAATCGCTAGCTCTTTGCTTGACATTACTCGGGAAACTGCATTACCTATCTCCACATGCACTGTGTGCATGGATGAGCTGGACAGTACCTTGGTGACGAACCCACCCACACCACCACTACCACCTGTCTGAGGGCGGAGAGACATCTCCATCCACGTGAACTGATCCAAATAATCAATGTAGATGCATGGATCTGTTAAAATCAGAAAGGCAAGCTCTCTCAAAGACATCAAAATAGCCTAATGTTGCACCATAGTGCACGTAAAAACGAAAATGACGATCTGAAGCCATGAAAATTTTCATTTCCGACTTGATTTCATGAACAGGAACAATAACGTGGAAAAGGAATACGTTATAGATAGGGAGTTTATTTGAAATAAATAGTTAGTTTCTCAAAGGAACGTGTCTTCAATTGAGCGTTTTAGATTCGCATAGGTAGGAGGCTACAGTTGGAGCGAAGTAGGCTTCACGGGTGAATGTCAAGGTGGAACGAGAACACGGAGCACACTTTTCGGCACCTTTCCGCGAACAAAGCTCTTGTTCATTGCCATAAAGTGGGTATTGTTGCACTCGGATAGGAGGTAGACCACTTCCCCAGTCTTAAATAGAATTAATCAATCAAGCACCATGCGATCCGATAAGAAGAGTAAGCGTTAAAAAGAGCTGATGCATTATTATGAATATTGAAATTACCACGACGGAGAGCTCCTCATCGTTAGTGCCGACGAAGTCGTCAATGACCTCAGCTCGTGGTCTGAGTTGCAGAATTTGGGCAAGTTCGAGTGGGCAACTGATAAGGCGCGCGTACTGACTCGGTACGACCACAGGCTTGCCTGACCACGTCTCGCACTCAAGGTATCCACCCGCAGGCAGAGAAGCAGGCTCATTCTCAAGTTGCCTTGCACCAATATCCAGCCAACGCACGATATCATTATTCTGCCCCAGAATTCAGAACGAGATCACTTTCACATGAATGAGCAAGCCAAATACACTAAGGTGGGGCCGAACAAATCGGACTGTGAGTCGCATGCTTTCAAATATGTGCGTACCTTGAATCCTAGTGATACATTTTGCTGCGTTTCGGGGATATTCTCGATCATCAACCACAAGACTTCTCTATTTGGGAGTTCGTGCTGAAAACACAATTGAGACAACATTGATCAAAGGATTGTCCAAACTTACAAGGCGGTTGGTCCAACAAAAATGTGGCATTAAGTTCAAGAACCATCAGGCACTTTTCTCACGAGAATACGCCCTAACTCACATCTGAGGTGGTAAAATGAAATTCAATTTGAAAAATTAACGAGGAAATCATGTAATTTACCCTTGAAGTCCTTTGGGACGACGGTTCTGAGGCAGTCTTTTCTGAACTAAATAAAATAAAACGCAGAGTAATTCCACTTTGAGCGGTTACACGCATTGGCAGAAAGGTGAAGCATTAACCAAATGTTAGGTGTTGGGGTTTTCAAGTTAGCGCTCAAGGCTCACGGCGCCTCAGCAGGCTTTGAGGAGTCCTAAAGTGAACGTCCCAAGGTAGGCAATCAGATATGATGATCAAATGGCTTTCAAAAAGATATATCAGCTCATTTCCTATGTGTGCGTTGTTGCAATGAGGTGCTAATTTGATGCGTTGTTCAACCCTGTGTTTGGCTGCGAGAATACTTGGGTCCCCGCTCAACCGCGTTGCCTTCGGAACTGGTTGATGGTATCCAGGGCTTTATTTGCCTTTACAAGTAGTGTAGTTTGACGTGCGACTCTGGCTTATTAAGATTTTGAACAAGACTCCAGGAGTTACAGTGAAGTGGATCTGAAGACACCACTTACACCAAGGAAAGACTAAGCAATTGTGCATGCGTGAGGATCCAACAAAAGCAATGACGTACCTCCGATGGCCTAAAATGAATGTTTTTATTCAATTAACATGATACACGTTTAAAGGCTGTAAATCTCAGCATTAAAAACACGATTTCAAGTTCCAGTGACACACATTTCATCAGTCCTCAGAGTGGTTAATTGTGCTTAGCAAACTTTTAAGATCATTTGATAGATAATTCGCTACCGAGCTTTCATTCTCTGCGTGTCATCCTTAAAAATGAAATGGTTTCACCTTATTTAATAGCATGGTTTTAGCACTTGATTAGAAAAGACGTTTTGACAATGATTTAAGTGTGACTTTAACTGCTACCCGACTCACATAAGTTCACTAACGTAAGGGATCTATTGTATCGTCGACATAGTGGTAAAGTTTGGGCTACAGCTAAAGAACCGACTGCTCCATCAGCCTAACTCAATAATTCATAAACGCCTAAAAAGAATGCATTCGGTGCAATTTCCGTGTGAGAGGTTCAAACAGGTCCAAACTGTACCGAAATCACTTTCGACACCTTCACACATCGAACTCAACTGGCAACGAATAGGAAGAGGGAAGTAAAAGCCTACCTTCTGTTTTCTGCTTGGTCCTGTGAAGAAAAAAAGTGGCTTAGAGAAGGCAAAAAACACAAATGCGTCACGTGCACTAATTGTTCAAGAAATTCCACCAAACAGTATCAAGTCTTCACACACGATTCCAGTGAAGGCGTCGATAAGGTGAATTTAAAATTGCAAAAGTTTAACAAAAGAATTTGTTATTTACCACCGATAACTTTTTGGTCAGCAGACTCGGCGAGGCTTCATCCAAACTGAATAAGGCAATACGGATGTTAGTTACACTTTGGGTGGCTAGGAAACAGTAACTGAAGGTAGGGATTTCTGGGTTATTGCTAAAGACTTACGGAGCTGTTTCATCCGTTGTGAGGTCCTAAAAGTGGTAACTGAATTGAACTATTCAACTAATGCCACGTAAGTGACCTGGAAATGGAGGCAAAACGAGCAACCACATTCAGACATTCTTAATGACTTAAACTTCCCAGCAGGCTTGCTTACTTCCAACATTGTTAGGTACAAAATGCGCTGATGTCAGTGAGCTTTTGTTGCAGAGACGAACACCTTATCCCAAGCTCCAGAGTGATTGCAGGCAGCACACATAACGAGGCAGTTGCAGGACACTTATATTGTGGGAGTGGCAGACAAAGTGAATCCATCCGTTTGAGCACATTTCCTTGCAAATTAAGTGACGTATACATTGTGCCAAGTATACTATAGCATGAGTAGTTGCAAATCTGTCTTACGAACGCCTGTGTGGAACAGAGTGAAATATTACTACACCGCCGTTCTACAAACTACAACTTTTACGTGAAATCATACTATACACGCCCACGCATGCCTGACTCACATTGTTAAGCAATCTACAATTGGCTAGGCGCTGAGCCAATTCACCAAGTATAGCGTCTTGTTTAGGGTCTCGATGGATCAAACCCGGCGTTTTGTGCTCCAAAGGCATCGACTTTTCAGGTACGTCTTCGGAGTCTGATCCATTCTTTTCTGAAGAGGGGGTCGACGGAGACTGCAACAGATCACACATCGACGAAGCTAGAGTCAGTAGCGTTTCGCAAAAGGAAACACATTCGCCCCACACAGGACCACACTGCCTCAGTAGCCTACCTTCCATGAAGTACCATGGCTCCTCCTCAAGCTCACAAACGTTATTCAAGTCATCAACAAACCGACGTGTAACAAATAAATGAGGGGCTACTTACACTTAAGACTCAGTATATGCATACTGGTAACACTTAAACCAAAATAAATTGTTATTTCAGAAAAGTGCTGAAAGTGAAAATGTGAGACTCGGTTTTGGAGAATTTCACTCTCATCAAAAGTCCTATTTCGAGATGCTCTTAAACTAGGAAAGGATTTCTCCTCAAATCAAACGAGGCAGAGTCAGTAGAAAAGTTTCCATCCCATACAAAACGTTACCTCAACGGGAGGTGTTGTCGGGTGACTTGGTGATGCGTCTTCTTTGCTAAGCTCTTTGTTATCTAACGGTCTTTCCCATGGACGGCTAAAAAATAAAAAAAAAACACCAACTTCCCTTGCGGCACATTTGCATGACCAAGTGCAATCATGTCAATTAGTAGCATGAGTGGGAGGCACTGGTAGAATCTTACAGACATTAATTCCGCTTCAATAGTTTAGGTGAGTTTGAGCGTTGATAAAGCATTAACCGAACGTTAAGTGGAGGTGTCGTCAGGCCATTGTAAGAGCTTACGGCGCTAATTCAACCTTGGGAGCATTCTAAAGTGGATTTCCAAATGTAAACAACCCGACATTTTCTACCTTTCATGTTACGAAAACGTAACTAAATGGTTTACAAATATATCGGCTCATTTTTAATCACCCCATTGTCTTGATAATGCAGTAGTCTATGGCTTCGATTAACTTTTTGGATTGTTATTCTTCCCCTCAATGCTCTTGGGACAGGCCAATGATCTCCCAACCCTCCTGTATGCTGGCAAGTAGTCTGATCTACCAATGCTTACTGTGGCTTATCAATACTTAGGGAATGACCTGAGAAGTGACAAGAAAGCATCAACCAGCATCAGCTTTTCACACACAATTGCAACGAGAGATGAATTTGAAATCGCTAGGTTTAACAAGTAGATTTTTCAATTTACCGCCGGGAACCGTTTTGGCGGCAAGTGCCATTGGCGCTCTTCAGGACTGAAAAAGGCAGAAATGGTACCAAACATCAATTTAAGAGAAGAGATGCACTTAAAAGTCCACAAAACATTGAGTGTTAGATGTGGAAGTTGCGGGATTATCGCTAAAGGCTTACGGTATTGCCGTGCGCGTAGGAGAGGGCTCAGGCTGCTACAAATCCACCATTATTACGCTCAGAAACAAGAACAAAATAGACAACCGTACTCATGTAACACTTAATATTATTTACTTTCTCATAATGGTATAAGTTTGATTAAGTTAATAGAAGGCTCTTACTGCCACCCGAGGAACTGAATTGTAAGCAGGATTCGCTGCATTATCTTGCATCGCGGGGGAAGCAACGCTAAAGAATATTAAAAATAGTAAGGACTCCTCCATCCTTCCCCGCAAAAGCCGAATACGAAAATATGCTAGTGAGTAGAATAAGAACCATTCTTCAACCCAACTTCTCCATCCACTGGCAAGTGAATGCTTATAGCAGTCCTGTTCTCTAAATAACTAGAAATACACTTCCACTGCCAATAAAAAACTTAGTGCAAGTTAAAGAGATTCTAAGAAGAAGAGATGTTGAAGAAAAAGTCATGCATGTGTGGGTCACTACTTCATTGTACAAATCCCCATAATGTTTTCTACAAAAGCCTGTGCTGATTGACAACAATTCCCTTTCGATCACAATAGATGAATCAGAGAAATCTCTTCCCAAGTAAAGGTGAATGGATGGCAGTTCTAAAGGCACCGTTATGAATGCAAAACATGTTCCCAACCTGACGTATGCGATGATTTAAAAGTTATTTTTAGAGCAAGGGTGCAACATAATGAAAATGCTAGTAAGATGTCATGAGATGCTTCGATAACGGTGTGAAAGCCACTATTTGCTTGACACCAGTACTCATTCTGCTGCATACTTGGAAAATGCTTTTAAAAGATATGGAAGTGCTGGACACAGAACTCACCAGGCAGCTGGTTTGATCTGCAAACAAGCACAGAAGGATATTTTGCAAATTTAAATGATAAAACTCGATTTTATGATGTAGGCAACGAAATTGGCTGCCTTATTATCCAATAGAGACCAAGTGCCTGCAAAGCGGCAGCATCAGAACCAATCAGGTTGTGTGCACAAAAGACTAAGGAAACGATTATTAACGCAGCAAGTAACCGTTCTACAATAGGACAGGCGTAGAGAACGAAGGCTTATCCCGCACTGAGAAGAAGAGAACGAAGGCTTATCCCGCACTGAGAAGATGGTGGAGAACATTGACACCATCAGAAAGGTGGGATACATTGTCACTTCCCTCCTCCAAACCTTCGTGTTGTGTCCTGTTGGATTATTCTCAACCTCAACACTTTCACCTCCAGTCAGAAACTTGCAGTGCAACACCCTTTCCGCGATCGGTCATCCATAAATGCCTTTACCTGGTATTCAAATGGTCGGCGCCTCAGTGGTGCGGACTAAGATAGCAAGTGACCTGTCTGACAATAACCAGTGACGTGTCCGTTCACCAGTGTGCCAACACACAAACCACATCATCGAACAATCAAAAAGCAGTCCGTCCCCTAAACCCACGAGCAAGAACTGCAAAACGAACCAACAACCTCCCAAGCCTATTGCCAGCTATTAATGCGGGTGACACGTATCCCCTTAGTGTCCACACCCTTCCCAGTTGATGCAGGTGCTACTGAATTTCCTCATTGCTCACCCCATACATCCATGCCAACCCTCAACCCCGATTTGACGTAACAACAGCGACACACAATTATACACGCTTAAGGCATTGCATAGTTTCCTTCAACGTTAACCATCTTCGAGTGATTTATTGAGAAAATAAAAAATCGCCATCTCATTCAGCAACACAGACAAGATGTCGGCGCATGAGGCCTCGCCAACATTCTACATTATGGGGTTCACAATGAGGAATAGTAGTGTCGATGAATTGACACCTATCTATGTTACGTAATGCATCATGCGTAGTCGTACTTTACACGCTCCTGAAAGATGCACCAAGTTGATGCAGAGCTGTGCCAACACACGCACTAAGCTTTCATTAAGGTAGGAATAAAGGGATAGGAATGACACTTTTATGGTTCAACTGCATATCTAGCCAATCATTGATGGGTTTTTTTAANAAGGGATAGGAATGACACTTTTATGGTTCAACTGCATATCTAGCCAATCATTGATGGGTTTTTTTAAAGTCAAACAGGCAGATGCTGTGGAAATCTGAATGACCTTATGCCTTAAATACTATGCTGTTGCTCACTCGTGTCGGTGCGCTAAGCAAATATTTAAATTACGGGATGCTAAAGCATCATAACACGATTTTGAATCGAGTAAGAACACTTAAAAACCTCAATTTCAGTTCGCAGATTAAGCTGCCAGACATGATCGAAATGCTCACAACAAGTACCGGTTTATAAGTTTCCTCATCTTCCGCCATTCCCCTAACAAAGTAAAACAGGCTAGATTAAATTAGCTGTCAGAAAAAAAAATTTGTTATCATCAATATTTCGCGACAGCAAAACTGTAAGTTGGGGAAAAGATTACTTCCAATATTTAATAAGTACGTTTAAAATTCAATAACTTAAAATAGCTATTGACCATTCAACTGTGCTCTTCTTACAGGGATGTGAAAATTTAACAGCAAATGGGTGAACGAAGAGCATTTCCTCAGCATAGGGGTTGGAAAGCAGAATATTTTCACCTACTCTTTTCCACGCTTTATACCTTTTTCGTCCAGACCGGGGGACGCAGCCTAACATTAAGGGAAAGAGATTGACGTGCAAGTACAAAAAAATATACAATTAAGCAATTTCTGAATGCAACAAAAAACCCATACCGCTAAACTTACTCAACCGAGCTGCAAAGCATCGGGACTAGCAAGTGCCGTCGATATAGGGTAGAAAAGCATTCACTAACCAGCCTAAGACTACTTGAAGCTACGTAAACAAGCAGAATAATAGGAACTAATGCAGATCCTTTCATTTCAATGGAATAAAAACGTAGTAAGGTAACAAAACTATAGCAGAAAATGGAGAAGTAAGGGCAAAAAATGGCAAGCATTAGAGAAAACATACTTTCCTGGGCGACTTCTCGACGTCCGTCCTCTTTTCTAAACGCAAATTGCGTTATAAATAAAAGAAACCGGTGCAAAAACTATTGGACGAATACTTTACCTTTATATTTACTTTTACGATGTCCACTAAAATACAGAAGAGAGATTACTAAAGATTGTAGGTTATAGAAACGCTTTGCATAAAAGGATAACATATTATTGCAATAAACACGTACAGCTTGTTTTTCTAAAAAGTGGGCACAATATATAAGAAAATGCAACAGATGAAGCAAAAAAATGCGGACAAGGTGTACGAATTGACCTATCATACCATGTACCCCTTCACCTTTCTATAATTGCAGAAGTTAAGTCGTCGTCACAACACCAATAACAATTTTGACAGGTGCAACTAAAACACCTTGCATCACTACTCGGCCTTTTGGCAAGGTTGTGCTCATTTCATGTTACATGACAGCGACGACTGCTTAATCGACGGAAGGCAAACATGGTAGTCGGTGAGAATTTAACTACTATGCCGTCAAAAAGCCTATTCTAGTGATCCCTTGCAGCACTATATGATCCGCATTCAAGCAACGACGAAGCCGCACAGAAAGCATTTAAATATGGATCAAAGTTTTGAATTTTAAGGCAAACCACCATACCGACATCCCGCACTCCTACGACAAAATTCCGCTCTGCACTACGACCCTGACTAATTGGCCTTTCAAGGGAATTGATTAAACTATTTTATGATTTGCTTGTTTTGCAAATAAAAACTTTGGAAATTATAACCTTGCACTTTTTAGAATTTTTAGTTTTAGCCGTGTGGGCAAATGGTGTCAAAGACTTCATTCGCTATTTTTAACATCTAAGCGATTAATGTCCATATGAAATCCGCAGACTTTAAAAGCAAGTTTAAGCCCCACTGCGAGTTCTCTTGCCTCTACTGCAGTGATTTCATGTTGGCTGCAATTATTCGCCTACACAAAATGCGCTGCTACTCCACCCCATAACCCGCAATCCACATTAGTAGCTCAACAGCTCACCCGCATATTGGTATTGCATATTCCTTCAAAGCACTATGGAGTGTTACGCCTTCAGCGAAGATCTGGAACGCCACATTACTGGTGACGATGTAACGTGGCCTTCGCCCCTTAACTGTGTGCTTTTCCTCATGAACCAACCCACCGCAATCCATTCCACATTGCCACATTTGCTCAGTTATGGCTAGCAAGCGTCTTAACCGCTCCCGTAATCTCAAACTTAAGTGCCTCAAGTTCTTTTTACAAGACTCCATCCCTAAGTTGCCACTTTCAGTTCAAGCATTCTGGCAACCCACTGCAACTCCTAGCATCGTCAGTGCATGGGTTCCTTTACTCTCACCACCTTCCCCGATACCATCCCCAACACGAGAAGGAGGATTGCTTCGAAGACACCTTTATTGTAAAAGACAAAACGTTAGATCAATAGCGTGTTGAGAGAAAATTGTGGGATGGTAACTGCTGGTGTCGGAGGAACCCACCCGCTCCCCGAGGACGAGATCCGAGTTGCGTACCCCCTAACCCAAAATGCACATTTAAGGAAACACAGTACAGTCGATGTAATAATGTCGGTGTTTATATACGCTTTGTAGGTGAGAGGCNCCAATGGAGCAAGTTCAGCAGTAACCACTTGCAGCTGAAATGAGAATGCCATCAGTACAGTTTATAAGAAAACGCCCGCCAACTCCACTTCACACGCGTGACCAAGTTGCTCTTGAGCCTCAAAGCAAGGCTGATCATCCCACTAGGCATGTAGTGACACAGACAAACCTGCAACCCCGTCTCTAATTATCTCTTCAACCAGA
>LWMK02001080.1:1238-14592 GCA_001693075.2 Taenia saginata
ATNTNNCTTGCTTTGCGATGATAAACTACTAAGTCAGTGTCACATCGGTACTGTTTCGTTTTGTTAAAAATGGATTAACATTTAGACTACCAATAATAAGGGGACTGAATTTGACCTGAGTAGAAAACAATGAATTTGCTCTGACGTTAAAAAACCAGGCTAACATTTGCCATACTGCCTGCGCCTTGAATGGCTAAACCGACGTTAAACGTTAAACGAATCGTGGGAGCAGAAACATGTTCAGATAAACCTTGTCGGTCATGCACAACCGTGAGGTAATTTAATGTTCAATTGATAACGTGACATATGCGTCTAAATGACGGCATAACACAGAGGTAATTCGTTTTCAAACTCCCTTTTTATTTTGCTTAACATATTACTTTATCAACAAACGATGTGCCAGGATTGGACAAAGTTGCCTGGTGCAGACTTCGGGAGTTCGCAGAGTGGCAAGAAGAATTTTGTTGAGGACGTTTCTTTGCTAGGGTCTGCAACAAGCACTTGAAACTCTCCTGCGCCTTTCCGCCAGCCAACCTGAAGATTCCTTATCATTCGAATGTTTCCGCCTTACTGGAATACACATCTGCTATCCTACTAGTCTATGGTAAATAGCTACCGTCTAATAACTTTAATTCGAAGACGTCCTTTGAGCTCATTGCATGCTTACTTTACCACATCAGTGAACTCACGAAATTGCCATCAAATTGAAGGTTTACGGTGTTTGACAGTCCTGACACCTTCGCTACGGCGTTCACACCTTCAGAACACAAAATTTGCTCTTATTCATGCTCGATTTCATTTTCAAGATGATTATTGTGGTTGGCTATCAAAAACGCAAAAGGGCATTTCTTAAGCTTTACTATCACATGCGCGAGTTCGGCGCATCCAGCGACGTATGCTAATAAACACTATGAGTTGAGAAAATGAATGCTTACCTGACCTGTAGGCCACAAAAATATGAACTGCAATAACTCCATTCAGCCCACTCATTCATAAGTTGTGAAGGAGAGCGTTAATGCGCAGAAGGAATGGCGTCAGTTCACTGTTTTGGACAATGTGAGTTACTTGCCCCACCCATTCCGTGCATTTAGTTTGCAGATTCTGTCACAAATCCCATTGCGAGCTGTTTGTCAAAGTGCACAAGGCGTTCTGGCAAGGCTTAGCTGTTATCACCGCTATCATCGTCAAGTCGAGCAGCCATCGCAAGGACATGCAGTCGGGCAACTCTCCGGTGTTTTTTGCAACCTCAACAATTTGAGTAAAAACATTTGTAGTTCCTGCTTGTCTGTTGGTCATTCCGTCTGGGATGGCACATAGTGTGGGGCTTTGAAGCATACAGCAAACNTTTATAAGTTGTGAAGGAGAGCGTTCATGCGCAGAAGGAATGGCGTCAGTTCACTGTTTTGGACAATGTGAGTTACTTGCCCCACCCATTCCGTGCATTTAGTTTGCAGATTCTGTCACAAATCCCATTGCGAGCTGTTTGTCAAAGCGCACAAGGCGTTCAGGCAAGGCTTAGCAGTTATCACCGCTATCATCGTCAAGTCGAGCAGCCATCGCAAGGACATGCAGTCGGGCAACTCTCCGGTGTTTTTTGCAACTTCAACAATTTGGGTAAAAAACTTTGTAGTTCCTGCTTGTCTGCTGGTCATTCCATCTGGGATGGCACATAGTGTGGGGCTTTGAAGCATACAGCAAANGCAAAACCCATTGCGAGCTGTTTGTCAAAGTGCACAAGGCGTTCTGGCAAGGCTTAGCTGTTATCACCGCTATCATCGTCAAGTCGAGCAGCCATCGCAAGGACATGCAGTCGGGCAACTCTCCGGTGTTTTTTGCAACCTCAACAATTTGAGTAAAAAAATTTGTAGTTCCTGCTTGTCTGCTGGTCATTCCATCTGGGATGGCACATAGTGTAGGGCTTTGAAGCAAACTGCAAACAGTTGTTTCCTTGCAAGCCTTCTCGCCTTAAACATGCTGACTTCTCGTTTCACAATGCTACCAGAAGGCCAGCATTTTTCAAAAGCGATTGTCATCTCAGCTGGACATTCCCCATGTGCTGTTTGTAAAAGCGACAAACTCTGCATTCTGTGCAAAATCTTCCATGTTTGACCACTTGGTGGAATGCAGTTTCATTTGCGCGCACTTGAACACAATTCACTGCCTCTCTTGCAGGTCGCATGCTCGGTGGTAGTTGCTTTTCCTTTTCTCCACTGCTTTCCTGCTGTACGGCGATGCGCTGCAATGATTTCGCAAACTCATGTTACGAAGTTCTTTTGCCTTCATGGTGGCCAACCTCACAGTCGCCGTCTGCTGACACACCGTGCCAGATTCTAAGTGTAGGATGGTCACGGATGTAGAGTAGGCCATCGCACGCTGCAAAAACTTGCCTGGATATCAAGTGTAGGCTCAGAAAATGCTATTTACCACTCCGTCCCTGAAGTGATTAAGTTCGACGTTTTCATAGTATTACGTCACAATATGTTGTGTTGACTTCGTTAGCAGCCAGTTGCTGTCAAGAGAGCAGAAACAACACGTCTTTTGTCACCTGCCCGAATGTTTTAATTTCCATTCAAGCAATTTTGGCAAAGATGATATTCTACAGTAAAACACTAAATGTTTGATTGTCAAGCAATGAGCTCCTTCTCCTTGCAAAAATGGGATGGTGGTGAAGTGATATGAATAACCTTTTAGAGTGAGGCGAAATCTAAATCCCTTATTTGCGTGATTAGAGCATGCGGACGCCGACTTCCACTGTTGTCAAACCACTGCAAAAGATGCCATGTCTACAGAACAACATTGAGAAACAAGAAAAACAATAATTATTTTGCTGATGCCTTAGGAGAAAAGTTGGAGAGAAGGAGAGGAAGGGATGGCTCACCAAGGGAGCGGTATTCCTTATTTGTTGTACACTAACGACTAGTTCACTAAGGAAACCTTTGCGGGATTATCATCACCTTGAGAACGGCATGAAAGCCGAGACGCAATGAAAACACCCTATTTTTTGAGTTGCAAGAACTAGCATCGGTTGAGTGTAAAATTTCTTCATACGCTACATTCTGCAAGTATTTGTTATTCTCAGTTCCTTCCAACACCGAATCTTGCGTTTCTCCTTAACTCTTGGAGCGAGTCAGGGCTCCCAACCCTCGCTAACCAGAAATAGCTCTCGTGAAGGGTATACCGAAGGCTGTTGAGGAGATCGGCCACGAACTGAGTAATTCATAAGACGGGATTCACAACCAGCTCTGATCAAATTACAGTGGCATTTTAGCTGAGCAGTGGACAACCAAATGCCTACTTTTAACTGGATGGTCTAAGTAATTAGCAAACTGTACGTTCAGATCATAGTAGACCTCAACGAACAACAACATCGTTTTATGGACTGCCAAGAGGAAGGACCCAGCACTTTCGAATCAATCTTTAACGTGCTTGTTGTTTTCCTGTTGGAAAATGTTTCAACTTTTGTAAGTGTTTTCGTCCAATCCACTGTTTGATCACATCAGCTCAGTAGACATTAAGTCCATCGCCTTCTTGTGCGGTTAGTCACAGTAACCCTATTTAGCTTTGCGGCTTGGGCTTCTTCCCACCTAGTAAGTAGATAGTAAAAACGGTTGCAAATGAATGGAAATGCAGAGAGCATTATATTGATGTACCGATGGTCTAACTAAAACCCATAAGTTTTGCACATGGACGGCGTCGCAGCACCAGATTATAGTAGCATTTTGTTGGTAGCTGTTAAATCAAGCATATTCACGAACAATGTATTCGTTCCAAATGGTAACATGATTATGCAAAACTTGAGTGGCCCAAATACCAAGCTAACTGCCATTCCAACCAGCAGAACTATGGTAGACTTAAATGAATTTATTCTACCTCCGACTAACCATCATCTTTCGCCCAAGGACATGGATGCACTCACATGCTTCATGATGCTACTTACCGCAAGTCAGTAGTGGATCCCAATCTACTCGGCTACATGTGACGCAACAGACAGTGAGAATGTCAATGCACTCCAATGAATTGTGCTAAGGGTAAAAGTGGGGTACTTCGCATCTGCCATGCCACTTAAGAGCCAATAAGTGCTATCACACTTAAGGATGTAGGATATACTCACGTTTCTCTGGTAAAACAACACCAAAATAATGTTTCCGATCTTAAAATGGAATAGCATTCGTGTGCAGTCAGTTTGCGCTCTCGTCGAAATTCGTTTATTGAAGCGGGAGGAAAAGTGGAACGGAAGCACACAAAATGTGCTTTATCATGGGTTCGGGTGGAGGGCTAGCGAAAATCACCTAACTGTCCTCGTTCCTGCATTTTCGCTGGTATGTCTGCATTAATCATCCAAAGTTGGAAAGTTCTAAGTGCTTTTGCGATATTTTTTCACACTCCAAATCCACTTCCACAAAAGGAATTGCTATCATGCTCAGATGAACTCAACTTTTGCGAAAGTGAGTTGTGAACAATTCTGTAATAAATAAACCAGCTCATAATGTAGTTATTTGTTTGCTGAATTAAAGCTAAGCCCTAAATACTCACCAGTTGGTATGCACCTATTAATCCAATCACCGGTATGTTCTTGACGCAGAAACAGTCCCATCATGTTGTCTCAATTGTCTTCGGTGACTAAACTTATAGTGTAATCATGCGAGCGAGTATGTCTGACGGACAGGAGGTCGTGTAGAAAGATTGCCATATTGTTGTCAGACTGATGCAACGTCGAAGGAACGTGCGCTGGCTCTAATCGCCATTGCAATATGCTAGGCATGGAGACTACCGAAAAGGGGCCTTGATATTGTCTCCTTCGTGCGAATGAGAAAGTGATGGCATTTACAATTGCTGCACAAGAGAGTGGATACAGGAAGGGGGAGGAGAAATGAGAGAACATTAAGTATGCTCAATTTGCTGGCCTTTTTTGTTGCTCTATCCTTCTATTTTGCCCTCTGTACTGCACACCATCTGTGTAATGTTTGATGACAACTTTACTTTGCTTAGTGCATTTACAAAAGCACTGAAGTGATAAGCGGAAATATTTTTGCATTTTATGGCATGCGCAGATGGACAAGGGTGACTTTGGAGTGGTGCTAGAGGTGGAAAAACACAAACTACAAATTGACCTCCTACACACATTGTAGTGATGCTCCAACCCACCATTCCCTTACGTAGTCTCAATGCTGATGATGATAGATATCACCCTCTTGGCTTCATTGCCTCCTTTTTGTAAGAATAAACAACGCATAAAGCACACCACTTTTAGAATCATATTTTTAAACTTTTAGTGTGCCTTTGGATACCAAGATAACTCGACTGCGAAAGTCCTGTTATGCTTCTGTTTGTTCTAGCTTTTCCGCCTCCTGGATAACATTTAGTCCAGATCTTAGGGTACCTTGAAGTCGATGATGTTTTCATCTAAGTGGCTTGCGGGTGGCTGGTCTGAAGGTGAAGATGGCAACTTGGGTAGACGCACGGCTAAAATAGCCAAATTTATGCATCTTATTCCAGTGTGTGTACGTTTGATGATAATGGCAAACTTGATGGGTGGGAAGCGAAGCAGGCACATAGCGGAGAGGAGACGGAACTTAACAGTACTGGGAATCGTGGCACGGCAGGGAACTAAAATGGGAGCAAAAATGAACAGACGGAGAAGGGGGCGAAGAAATAAGGTTAAAGTAAAAAGGAGGATGAATGCGAGTTGTTAAAACAGAGGGTAAGTAAGGGCAGAGGACTGCAGTCTTCACCAACTTCGGGACGATGGGCTGGGTCCAGTTAAGGCTCCATTCCATTTCCTCCAACTTTACTTATCTGATCGCTTAGGTAGCCTAATTAGCGGCAGGTAAGGCGGCATGTTTGCGTCAGGCTGCCTATAGCCTCCCTGACAGCCATGCTTACACAGCCTGTGGTACTGCGTTAAATGGCACAAGCTCGACACATGCCTCGAATCCCGCTACTCCCGCCTCGTGATCCTCCAGTAACGGATCCGTGTCTGCACAGCAGGTAGCCATCGTGACACAACACCACGCATGTCAGCAATGCAATAAACCAGGCGACCAACCAAGTCAGACGAGGTTATAAAGTGGCTGACGCATCGGTCTACAGTAGGGACTATATTTATGCACTTAACTGCCAACTGCCTTGATTCTTTTGTTGCTTTAACGATGACGTGGACAAACTGCACAGCTTTAGCTGCATCTTCGAGGATGGCACCGCAAATCAAGCAAATGACTCTCTTTGTTGGTAGGAGGGCTGTCATGTCTTAAACTTTTAAAACGTCATTTTCTACTTAAAATTTAAAGGCACTTCAAACTTATCTTCTACGACTCCTTCCGGATGGTGACCTAAGAACGGAGGCACTTCATCAAAGCATTAAACTTTTGGTATCTGCCTCTCCCTGTAACTTCAAGCTCAAGTACATTTACTTCTTGTGACGCACTCTTCTTCTCTTTTATCAGTAATTCTAGAGGATTTTGAAATAATCTGTGCGAAATCACCTCATATCGTGGTAGTTGCGACCCGGAATCGTAAACCGTCTCCAGCTCTTTTTCGTTGAGACCTTAACTACTTTAAAATCTGTGGTGGCATCCACATCGTTGAGATTCCTTACGATAACAGATGGACAGAATGCGCCCACTACGGCTTGCAATTTGAGGTCATTGTCACTGCTGACAAATGTCGCCTTTCGCTGTAATTACCACCCCAGCTATATTCCTCGTCCTGTGACGCATCGTTCTCTCCTCTTCCAGTTATTATAGTGACTTTTAAAACAGTTAGCATTGGCTCACTGAATTTTACACTCCGCAGGGACATTTTTAGATCTTGTGTTAAACTACCTCCCTTGGTGCTTCAAAAGACGCACATATCACGCTTGAAAGAGTAAAGAGCAGGCTTATTTTAGTCATTGCTGTTGGGGTGTCATCCTACGTCGTCAAAGTTTTAATACATCAAGGAGGTTGGAGATACTAGCATTGAGCAAAGTAGTTGGATGGTAAGAAGCGAGGAATACCAGCAAATACGCTTGAGCTTTTGTTGGTAAAACGTCCCCTGTGCGAAACTCAACATCATTACTGGCTTCACTTTCTGCTACGACATTTATTAACTTGGTCCAATACATCAGAATGATTGCATGTGGAACATGCGAAACAACAGTGACACGATGGAATAAACACCACAAACTTTGCGTCATAACCTGTCTCCTTTTAATGAATGAATTTTGATCATTCAGTTTCTTTGAACCATCTCCGTAGCTAGACCAGCCATAACAGTGGCAAGGTCAGGCAGATAAGCATTTAACACAACAGTTCTTTTTGCAACTTATTTTCCTCATCCGAAAGATATCCATGCAGATATTTGAAGGCGATTATTATCATTGTTGGTGATCATGAGCCACGTCTCGCCCCATTTGTGAGATTCATGGCGAGAAAGCAGCAAGTGTCACTCGGGACTCACCTGTTTAAGTTGTTAAAGTCGCAGAATGAACGCTTGAATTAAACTAGGTGACACGAAAAGACACAATGAGCATGCGTCATAGTTGGGTCAGTCTAACCCCTCCCCCATGGTGCATTGTATGTGGCCACTGTCGTCCCTGCCACGCAGGCTATCATGCGCATATCCCTCGAATATGGCACCTCCGCTTATTACTTTGTTTCTATTACTCCACGCTCATTCCTCCCCTAAGTTTCCCATCACATTTCAGTTACCCGTTTTTTGGGCTACCTACTATGCCATGCATTTTTAACACTGTGCCATTATTCTTATTTTACCATCGTGCTCCAGCACGATGATCGTTGTTTCTGTATGGACAGGTGTCTCGGCCACCTACGCCCTCCACGCCTTTCACCTGCTTCTTAATCCGTGCTGTCTCTTAAGCCCTTTGCTATTACGAGGAACAGAATGACTGTTATCAAAAACTTTTATTTGTATCTTTTGGTGACTACGCTCACATGCGAGTAGAATCCCAGCAGTCGCCTACCAACGAACCAGCAATTATGTCGGATGAGAAACATGCTCTGTAACTAATAGCAGCACGCATTAAATTTGCCAAAAGCCTCCTTATTTATATATAAATCATTGCTGGTTTACACACTGCTTGTGCACACAGATGTATTTCAACTGCAATAGCGCCGGACATAATCGTGTGGATGACACACATGGAGAGGTGAACAATGCCTTATACACAACAGGCACTGTGCCAAAAATCTTGCAGTGGTGATTAGATCAGAGCATAAATGTCAAAACAACAGACACGTGAGGATTTAAGCTGTTAAACGAGAATGGTGAAACCTTAGAGGAGGTGACGTGGACGCATTGTTCCGCGCTGTCTCTGATGCAGCAAGAAGGAAGTAGACACATCAACATCTGCCTGGCGTTGCAATAAACAAAATACGAATATCAAACGGAATAGAATTAGCACAACATGTATATGGATTCGAGGAGTAAGTAGGCGGGTGGGTTGGTAAGTGGATGAAGAGGTAAGGCTCGTTGAATTTAAGGGGCGGGCGATGGGCAAATTCTTTTAAAGGTTGACGACTTTGCGACATGTTGGTATGGGAACCGATTCGGACTGACCTCTGTTAGCACCCGCCTATCTTCTCTGCCCTAACATGGACATGTCACTACAATCACAGAGTATCAGCGGTAAAATAAGTGTGTATGGGCACCGCAGTAGTGATTAGTTCGAATTCTATTTTACCTATGATGCTTTGTTTCAAATAAGACCGATGTTCTCCCACACACTTATGACTACAAGCCTCTTCACCACTCCAGGTGCTATTTATCAGATCTGAAACTAGATGTCCTTCCAATGCGGCACAAGCCCTCTGCTTGAATTCCCTTAACACACTACTCATTCCCCATCTTTATTGCGATAACGTGACCAAGCGAATTGATACGACTTTAAACAAAAAATATTTTGGTGTCCTGAGTAAAACAGCTGCAGTACGGTGAGTTTATAAACTAAGACGATGACACGTCGCGTCGAACAATGTATAAGGTCTGTGCACATAACACAGTAAAAAAGTATTCGTGTGATGTTTTAGCATGAGAATCTGCTACCATTTTTATCACATTAATCAATTTATACGATTCCAATCAAACGCACGTGGAGATGGTTAGATGGAATGCCCCTCTAGTGCGTGCACATCATTAGTGTGCCCATTTGGTAAACATCTCCCTACAAGTGGAGTAAGCAGCTCTGTAACAACGTCTTGACAACTGTCGCTTTCTGGCAAAACGGAAGAAAGGCTTAGATGCCATAGGCAAACTTTTTATATAGAACTTACGTTAGGAGTCGTCACTGGTACTTCCACGCACAGTGGCATTCGAGATAACCATGAGGACAGATGGACACAATTTGGCAGGACGAACAATATGTTGATGACGTTGTGTAGAAATGTAGACAATGCTTCCCAGCATAATCTTTAGCACTTGCGGATGCAAAACAACGAGTTGAACAAGCAACTTATCAACGTCTTACATTGGAATTTAGCCACTTCAATGCAAGCAAAGGAGGAAAACAGAAAAGAGAATGCAAATTAGGCCCCAAATTTCTCGACTGGAAGGTAAAGTAGTACCCTTCAATAAGTTATCCTTTTCCTTAACCGTTCATTCCACATTTTTGCATTCCCATCCATCAATCCCGATTTCGTTCACTCCAATTTATTTCAGATTTGCCTTTTTACCAAAAGAGGTGTGAATGAAGAAGGAAGCTTTAACTAAGAACCCGTCACGTGAGGCTGTGTCAATGTTTGTTGCACCCGAAGTGGGATGGGAAGCCTCCTTCAGCTCATTCCACCAAATCATCTCATGAGTCCTGTGATTGCACAAGCGATTGATGATGGTGTCGCAAACCAAAAGAATTCGGTAGAGGCAAGAATGACAGGCAGGATTGTTTAGATCACTGTTCGAATTGCTTGCGTTTTCGATGACTAGGATTTCTCCTATCGGAAGCACAGGGATTGTCTGGGGGGAGTTTAAAACCTATGTCACTCATGCCCAATGTTTCTAGTGTGGTTTCGGTGATTTTTGGGAAATTGTGCGAATTCATGAAAGGACGACTGAGTGATAGCGCCATTTGTGCTGCCAATGACTTTCTCCTCATCTTCTAGGCCCTTAGACCCCGTTACCTCAGTCTTGCTCCCATTGCCAACATTTCTGCTGCTATGAGTCAAAATTGCATGCGGGAAATCCCTCTGTGGCAAAAGCGGGATTTCAGTTCAACCTACGTAGGCAAAGTTCCTCTATTTTTTCATTAGGTGAATTAGAGTGATAAGGCAAGTTGTTACACGTAACTTAGTTCCCATTCGCCTGGCCAAGTGTACATGCCCATGACATTTCTCTCTGCATCTTCACGGCTGGAGCTAGCATGAGTATATTCCGCCCTAGTTTACCATAACTTGCTGTTTAAGTGGTGAAGGGAATGTTGGTAGACGGATTGAGGTAGCCAGGACCAATGGACGAAGTCGCTGTGTTTGCCTTTCATAGAGGCAGAGAATTTCCAAAAAACTTCCCCAGACAGTCCTAGGTATATTTGGCATTGGTGAAATCGTCTTTAAAATTCTGGAACAAAGAACTTGGCTAATGGAAAAGCCTGCATTTTGACCAGATAAACAACTCACATGTGCACGCATGCTTTTCTAGGTGAACACTGATCCCCAATACGATTAGAGCCAAAAATTAGTTTCCCCATCTCCTGCATTGAACCACGGCTGCATCCGCCAATACTTCATTTTCTTGAGGTGTCAGCAACAGAAGAAACTCGAACATGCCTTTCCTTCGTCCTGTTCTCATCGCAACGACTTCAACTCGTAGCTTTTTCTGTCGCCGTCGGTGCAGATGGTTGGGTGCCTCGGCAAATGTGCTGAAGGACCTTTGCGTTTATTTGTGTGCTATTCCTCTATTCCTTATTGATTCGTTTTACTCATTCACCCCATCTACTTGTCCTTCATGGCTGCTTCCCTTTTCCCTTATACTCCTTCCGTCCATTTTAGTGATTAACATTGCGCGCTCTGGACGTAACACTCACGATACGATGGGTGAGGGGGTAGGAAGGGTAGGGAGGATTCACCGCTCCCATTTCCCCTCGAGTTTTGCTTTGTGTATCCTGTTATTTCCGTGTACCTTTTATTCCCCTCTACAAGTATGCATGTTTTTCAACTTCCTAGTACGTAGCTAAACTCGGTACTTGTGCCTCGCTGCACGTCACCATAGCCTTATGGGTGGAGGAGGGGAGTTGAGAGTCCATGGGTTTATTGTAGAGGTTGTCTGCTTTGATCCTGGCATTTGTGGTCACGTCTGTTTTGGGTTTTGGCATTCAATTGGACTTTCTTCGTACACATTCACTCCCGATCATTCTTACTGTAGCGAGTGTTACCATTTCCTACATTTGCCTCAACCTCTTTCACCAGCCGATTTGCAAGCATAGATTCTCCTAGGCCATAAAAAGGAGATGCATGGAGATAGGGCGTAACAGAAAGGGTCGATTTGTATTGTGGCAATAAGAATGTGCCAATAGGTAAATAATTAAGTGATGGCTGACTAATAGCTGCGTCGTCTAATCACTACATATGAATGCAGCGCCTACTGAGGACAAGCCCGTACACACGTTATTAGTTGCAAGATAGGGTAATTAGGATAATGCCTGGATGTACGCAGGACCATGTGATGGACTGTACGTTGCATTGGCAGCAATCTAGGTCTCATAGAGGCGGTTTGACGTTGAAAGAAAGTCAGTAGCGTAATGGAAGTCCGTTGCAAGCCAGTAATGATGATGAGCCTCGATAGTCGTCCATTTAGGTGCCAACATTACCGCATATTGAATTGTGAGTATGTGAGAAGCTGATGCTGAATATCTAGACTAAAAGTCGCTTTGGAAATGTCATCGTTGTACAAAAGGTCACAAGTTATTTTTCCGGTTTGTTAATAATATTGCAAATCGGTACACAGGACAAATTTATTGCACTTCTGCCCCAATGCTGATACACATTACATGAGGAGTTGAGGCCACAAGCAACCAATAAATCATTTGGAATCTCAGGTTTTGTCAGGAGCCAGACACCTCCCAAGAACCTACCAGAGACTCTGNGGCGGTTTGACGTTGAAAGAAAGTCAGTAGCGTAATGGAAGTCCGTTGCAAGCCAGTAATGATGATGAGCCTCGATAGTCGTCCATTTAGGTGCCAACATTACCGCATATTGAATTGTGAGTATGTGAGAAGCTGATGCTGAATATCTAGACTAAAAGTCGCTTTGGAAATGTCATCGTTGTACAAAAGGTCACAAGTTATTTTTCCGGTTTGTTAATAATATTGCAAATCGGTACACAGGACAAATTTATTGCACTTCTGCCCCAATGCTGATACACATTACATGAGGAGTTGAGGCCACAAGCAACCAATAAATCATTTAGAATCTCAGGTTTTGTCAGGAGCCAGACACCTCCCAAGAACCTACCAGAGACTCTGAAAAGTCTGCTTATGAGGAAAATCGGGGTGAAGTAATAATATAAATAAGTGGGTGCGGTTGTAATTGATAAAAGATGGCCAAATAACCTTATTGTTGATGCACTTAGACAGTCGCCTTGCAGCGCAGGATGAGGGAAGGAGCACAAGAATTTGCAGCCATGCGACAATGGATTGCTCTGCCTACTCTCTATCCCCACCGAATTCGGAAGATGAGTACACTGAGTTTTCCTGAGAATCTGCAAATGACGTCTTTGCTCCAGGAAGTCTTCTCATTTTTCTTCGCAGACGAAGTATTTCTGTGTTGTTACAAGCATTGTTAATAGTTGTCTGTGGGAAGGTTGGCTTCGTTTTTGAAGTAAATTGGCAAAGGGATAAAAAGCTATCGAATCGAAAAGGGTGTGGGGATGTAGCCAACTTGAGGAGTAGAGATGGGCAGATGTGGGAACTGGACCAGAGAAGAGTAGGCGAGATTGAGACCTGGATCTGGTTTGATAACAAAGTGGGGGGGAAGTGAGGTGTGTAGCTAGTTGAATAGATTAGTAAAAGGGTGGAGAATAGGGTGCTAAGAAATCAAGTGAATTGGACTGAGAGCTGAAGTTGAAGAGGAGCCGTGAATTTGTAAATACGAAAACGATAATGAGAACTCGAGTGGTGCTTGCTTGGGTAGTTGGACTTGAAGGCCTGAACTACTGCTCCAGCTTCATTTTAGTTATTTAATTGCAATGATCCTGATTGATAGGGTATTCGGCGTGTATCTGCAACACCAAGACAGCACTCATGCTCGGATTTGGCATTGCGTTCTATGTTCTTTTATCAATCTCAGAATCCATTTAATTACCTGACAACGTAATCATGCATTAGAGTGAAGTTTGCAAGAAAAATCGGTCTAGTGGAGAAAGTATAGAT
>LWMK02001081.1:0-14582 GCA_001693075.2 Taenia saginata
TGGCGAAGAAAAACTGAAGGTGCTTCAGTGAGCTCTCACGAATTCGTGATTCAATTGCTCAACTGCAGCGTATTTTGTTTCCGTCAGCATGGAGACATTTTTATTTTGTCAAGCCATCGTTGATTATTGTCGGCTACACAGGATGATCAGTGCATGTGAAACTAGGTATGGTCTATAGTGTTGAATGCGGCATGAATTATCAGTAAGGTTATATGCTACTGCCACATAGCCTCTAAGATGGATCTAAAAAGTGCAGACCATGCAGTTGAGCTGTTCGGTTGGTGATCATGAAGAGAAAGTGGGCGTATGGAAGAGAAGACAAGATTCCCTTTTTTCTTAACTGACCGCCATTGGCAAGAGCATGAATGTGAAGGAGATGGGAAGGAGGTAAAGCTGCATGTTGCTAGAGCATCTACAGAACTTGTGTCCCTCAGGCTTGTCAAAAGTCGCGTTGGCTCGCTATTCTTTCAGCTGCTTTAATAACATTGCTTTGAAGCATCTTTTAAGTTGTTGGCAGTGCCATTGGAACAAAGAAAAGCTGATATTGACTCAGTGTGATTCAAGCAAACAATGCGGTATCAACAACTTATTTTATTTTGGATTAGTAAGGGAAACAATAAATGATAAGAAGAGTTTTGGTGAAATGTGAAAGCTAAAGGTAGAAGAGCAAAATGCCTGTTTTTTATTTTAAGGTGGTTTGCAGTGCTTAAGAGCAGAAAGCACTTGTTCGGCACTTATCACCTTCAGGTTGGCGGGTTGGGCGGTATGGGTATCCCAATTGCGGGACTGAAAGAAAAAGAGGTCACGGGATGGGTTGACCCTTCGCGCGCTTTCCATTGCTGACCGAAAGGAACCATCCGCAGCAAGAAAGTTAACTATTTACTCTTCACTCGTTCTGTTGACGAAACTCTTCTTCTTGACGAGGTATCTAAATTAGCTGACGAGAGTGAGGAGCGTGTGCGATAGCTTACGCCTCGCAAATAGCTTCAACTGTGGATGTTATTGCATCTCATTGCCTTTTGTCGTCCCAATTGTAGTGGCCATTTTTGAATGCCTTTGCCATTCTTCGTGCAGTCTGTCACACGAACTGGATCCTCGAAATCGCAATCCGTTTTGTGGGATATTAGATGGGCAGAAGGAAGAACAACTGAGTGACCGACAGTAGTGTCGGTAGCATTGCTAACAACATTTGCGTAAGTTTTATCTACTCACTTCTTTGTAAAAAATAGGCATAAGTGTGCTGTTCATGTTTATTGTAGGTAGGCACAGGACTATGTGGAGGATATTCAATGGCAGTATGGCTTGATAGGTTTATATTACTTTTAAATTTAATCACCTTTAGAGGCATCGGGAGTCGAAATGCTTTATTTCGGTGTTTGGTTAAGGCTTGGAACAGAGGTCTCGCTTTCTTCTAGCGCCGCATTTAAGAAGTACTATGAGGAACAGCATTTCAGAAACCGTTTTAGCATCAGTATCCCACATTACAAGCCAGATTTTCTTACTCAAACTCCTAAAATGATCCCACTTCAGCTTTTTCACAAATTTACATCAAAGGAGGAATCTGCTACCCTTTTCTTTAACCGAGAGCCTCAATTTGGCGGTGTGGAAGGTGAGCTTTAGCCAAGTAGGGAAACTTCACAGTACCGTCCCGGGCTTTGCGATTCCTGCGATCTGTACTGCCACCTCAGTGCAAGGGCTGGAGGACAAAGAATCAAGATTTTCCTAATTATCGTGGTTATACTTCTGGCAGATGAACGACTCGACCTGCAAGGTTGCAATGCTAAGTCTAACAATAGCCGCTTAGCCCCTAATTGCTTTCATCTCTTGCATCCACACTTGTTTTCTTCATGAATTCCAAGCCTTTCATGTAAGCTAAGTTCATCCACATTTCTAGGCAAATTATTTTGTTATCAAACAATGTGAATTCACGCAGCATCGTCACACAAATTTTCGCCTTCTCCTTTTCTCCCGTTACATAACAATTAGGCATACGGAACATTTCAAATTGCGCATCACTGACCCCTCACCCCCACCCACTCTCACCGTGTTCAATCCTGCTTCGAAAACGTTGCCATTTTGGCTCCTACGCACCAGTTTAAGTGGCGANCACTGACCCCTCACCCCCACCCACTCTCACCGTGTTCAATCCTGCTTCGAAAACGTTGCCATTTTGGCTCCTACGCACCAGTTTAAGTGGCGACGATGATTACCATACTGATGATGGTGGTGATGATTGGACTACAGCGGACTCGACCTGTCATCTCCTTGACCGCCACCGCTCCCCACCAATGTCAGGTACGATTTTAACGAAGACAGCCTGTGGTGAAAGAAAGGGAAGGTGTGACGGCGATAATCCATCCCCATTCTGGAGTATTGAATACAAGTTATCTCTGAACTGGATTAGAGTTCCACTCTCCTACAACAATAGTGCGAATCTACTGCAGGGAAAGGTATGACTTTATGGGTGGAGTACATTCGTACCATTTGATAAATCTGCGGCTTGATTAGATCTTCCTGATATTCTCAAAGTTGGTAACATTTATTCCTCAAATTGCTACTTTTCAATCTGTATTTTCCAACTTTGCTGAATGAAATTTCGTTACTACTAATGCAACCCGAGTTAGACTGGCGCGTTCGCTTTGTGCTAGCTGCTGCAAATGGGTAGGAATTCTTCTGAGAACACTGTCGGATTATACTTGTTGTTATTGGGCTGTGGTAGTCGGCTGGCCTCTGAGACCCTGGTGGTAAGTGTATCAATAACTTCTGGAATGAGGTTGTCATGAAAACACTTTTCTTTCTACTTTCAGATAAGTTCAACGTTTTGAAGTTGGGTGGTGGTCTGATGGCTTAGCCAACACCATTGCGAAAGTCGATTTACTGCCCCGCTTAGCATTCCTCGTGTGTTGCTTGTGAATCAACTATCAATTCAGTCGGCTCCTATGCCGACTTGCATTAGAGGGCCGTTAATTTTTCAAGGAACAAAGTATGCGCCAGCAATTCACCATGCTGTCCTCACATTACCTTTGGCAACACAGACTGGCATCAAAATTCGTTAATGGGACTGGTGGCGCGATCAGACTGCTATAGCATTAATTCGGATGCTAATCATGGACTTCAGCAATGATCTGCTTCTCAGACCTCAAGCGGTCACCACCCCATGCACTTCCAGGTCTATCCGTCTAGTTAGCACGTGATAGCAATCCTGTGCGCCAAACTGCGTTGTTTGCTGTCCTCCTGCATGCGCGATGTAGACAATGCGTTGGACGAGGACTGCATACTCAATAGTTTAGCGGACTGGCAGATGGCGCATTCATTTGAATGCAGGGATGAGTGTGTGGCACTCTTGCTGTACCCTCTATCTTTTACCCATCTTCCGCACCCAAATCGTTGGTGGAAGCTAGTAGGTGTAGATTGTGCTCTTCTGTTTGGCGGAGTGAGTTAAATCCGAATCCACAAATAAATAACCTCCTAACAAGGTGCTGAAAGGATGCTTTAAGTAGTGAAAGGCATAGAGGTGTATATGATACCACGCAATCGATGTCAGTAGGGTAGAGTTCATTAGAAAACCTGGGCTGTCCCACAAGCCATTGCTTTGACTGAAAATGGAAGGATTTGTCGCCTGTTCGTTTTCGATACGGGGAAGTTAATGAGGTGACCAAGCCTTCAATGCATGGGTCAGGTGTTCCCAGAAATGGATGCCAAGGCTGAGAGGTGGTTAGCATTACGGTCATGAAAATATTCGAAGCAATTCCACCTTTCAAATGCTGCTACCACGGTAGAAATGTTTCACTAGCGTCCCGTGTTCCGAGTTTGTCACCGATGGTTGCAGACTATCAGATACAATAATCTTACACCTCAGCACCACAACCGTTACCTTTTATTATTGCTGTGAGTGTCTGGACGAGTCCAAGACACATTTGCTGCGATAAGATTCCATCCCATGAGAATGGGTATAAGCTATGGTTTCGATTAGACATGAGCACCTCCTCCCNCGACGAGTCCAAGACACATTTGATGCGATAAGATTCCGTCCCATGAGAATGGGTATAAGCTATGGTTTCGATTAGACATGAGCCCCTCCTCCCTAATNACCTCCTCCCTAATGCGCAAAAAAAATTAAAGGGGTTAACATTAAAATAATGAAAAGCAAATTCTTTTGTCTTATTTGCTCTTAGACATTGACTGCGTCCCACTGCTCATTCTCATCATTAAACACGATCTTCAAAGGTCTATCACTTCTCTTTCCCTTCTCTCCTCCCCTCCCACTTACGGTCCGTCAGTCACCTCTCTTTTACCTAGGGACAGTGGAGGAGTGAGAGGGAGAGAATCTTAATGGTGGGCACACGTCTTTCAATTCTTACTCCTCATTCCCTCCTTTCCTTGAAAAGCCGCACTAATCAGCGAAAAAAGACTCTTGTTCAAAACCAAAGTCCAGCTTGCTCACGATCGTATAAGTCATGCAGTTCGGCATCCGACAGTTGACCCCCCAGGATGCGTTGTAAAAGCGGCGGACGAAGAAATCTCCACGATGTGATAAATTAAAACGATACAGTTTGCTTAGCCATGCGTAAATCGGTTTGAGGTTGAGAAACAAACAAATGTTAGATGCAGCGGCTAAAAAATTCGAGTGGATTGCGATGGATTGGGTTAGTGGTGGATGACATAGATAGACACTATGACAAAACTCAGTAGACCGGGCTTGATCTTTAATCCATGTGGACTAGTACACGTCAGACCTAGTGAAACTCGTTTCCTTGTTTGCGTAAGTTAGGATATTAGACAGTGGAGGGAGGTATCTTCACTGTAGTGGCTAAAGTTAAATAGCAGCAATAAGTTCCTTAAATTTTAGTAGAATTAACTGCTACAAACAGTTGTTTCCCCTCAACAGAAATTTGTTCAAGCTGGATAGCTGAGCAGCTATTTGTCCTGCAGGATGTGTATGCTTAAATGCAACAGGACTGACCGCATAAGAATGCGCTCAATTGAGCCCAGCAGAATTTAAACCGAAAGCACGACGAGATCCCATTAGTAATGGCTTCTCGATGTGATCATCATGGTGTTGTGCCTTGATGCTGTGTCATCATAATAGCACCGACGGAGATTTAAAATATATTCTGAATACCAAAACAGAGCACTGCACGTAGTGGACTTAAAAGTTGCTGGGATATGATTGATCCTGGAACTGGCAAAACACTGTTTTTAAATGCGGTCAGGCATGTGGTCCGAAGGTCAGAGTGCACATAGTTGGGATCGGTGGTATAGATCTGTGAAAACAGTGCTGGATGCCTGTCACTTTGCACCGGGAGTGACGTGATGCGTTTTAACAGAGCATCTTAGAGTAATGTCCCTGTGATTTTACCTAGGGCAATTTACATCATCGTTCGGCTTCAAAGGAATCGGCCGCTTACTATCCGCACTTGCCCACCATTCAACCCTGGTCTTGGCTTCCCTATTCGAACAAGACTAATTACACACACTCTCTCGTGCACCATGCTGGTACTCAGGGTCGGTTGCGACTAGATGCATCTGCAAAACGACTTCATTTCAGACAGAGTAGTCCGCTTCGCAGCCTAACAATAATCACAACTCAATCTGCCCAACCGTGTCCTATAACATCGGAGGTGCTTAGTTTTCACAAAATTTAAATCCTNACTCAATCTGCCCAACCGTGTCCTATAACATTGGAGGTGCTTAGTTTTCACAAAATTTAAATCCTAGTTACAACCCTTGGATCGCACAATATATATCGGAGTTGCTGTGAGTGACGGCATGTTTACAATGTGGCTTGACCCGGGAAATCTTGTTCAAAACCAAAGTCCAGCTTGCTCATGATCGTATAAGTCATGCAGTTCGGCATCCGACAGTTGACCCCCAGGATGCGTTGTAAAAGCGGCGGACGAAGAAATCTCCACGATGTGATAAATTAAAACGATACAGTTTGCTTAGCCATGCGTAAATCGGTTTGAGGTTGAGAAACAAACAAATGTTAGATGCAGCGGCTAAAAAATTCGAGTGGATTGCGATGGATTGGGTTAGTGGTGGATGACATAGATAGACACTATGACAAAACTCAGTAGACCGGGCTTGATCTTTAATCCTTGTGGACTAGTACACGTCAGACCTAGTGAAACTCGTTTTCTTGTTTGCGTAAGTTAGGATATTAGACAGTGGAGGGAGGTATCTTCACTGTAGTGGCTAAAGTTAAATAGCAGCAATAAGTTCCTTTAATTTTAGTAGAATTAACTGCTACAAACAGTTGTTTCCCCTCAACAGAAATTTGTTCAAGCTGGATAGCTGAGCAGCTATTTGTCCTGCAGGATGTGTATGCTTAAATGCAACAGGACTGACCGCATAAGAATGCGCTCAATTGAGCCCAGCAGAATTTAAACCGAAAGCACGACGAGATCCCATTAGTAATGGCTTCTCGATGTGATCATCATGGTGTTGTGCCTTGATGCTGTGTCATCATAATAGCACCGACGGAGATTTAAAATATATTCTGAATACCAAAACAGAGCACTGCATGTAGTGGACTTAAAAGTTGCTGGGATATGATTGATCCCGGNAATATATTCTGAATACCAAAACAGAGCACTGCACGTAGTGGACTTAAAAGTTGCTGGGATATGATTGATCCTGGAACTGGCAAAACACTGTTTTTAAATGCGGTCAGGCATGTGGTCCGAAGGTCAGAGTGCACATAGTTGGGATCGGTGGTATAGATCTGTGAAAACAGTGCTGGATGCCTGTCACTTTGCACCGGGAGTGACGTGATGCGTTTTAACAGAGCATCTTAGAGTAATGTCCCTGTGATTTTACCTAGGGCAATTTACATCATCGTTCGGCTTCAAAGGAATCGGCCGCTTACTATCCGCACTTGCCCACCATTCAACCCTGGTCTTGGCTTCCCTATTCGAACAAGACTAATTACACACACTCTCTCGTGCACCATGCTGGTACTCAGGGTCGGTTGCGACTAGATGCATCTGCAAAACGACTTCATTTCAGACAGAGTAGTCCGCTTCGCAGCCTAACAATAATCACAACTCAATCTGCCCAACCGTGTCCTATAACATTGGAGGTGCTTAGTTTTCACAAAATTTAAATCCTAGTTACAACCCTTGGATCGCACAATATATATCGGAGTTGCTGTGAGTGACGGCATGTTTACAATGTGGCTTGACCCGGGAAAGCGTTAGCGTGGCGGCAAACATCTGTGGTGCTCGTCGTTTGGGCCACCACCCACCGTTAACCACACCTGGATTTGAGATACGGAGAAGTGAGGACTTAGCAACATAGTATGCAAGGTCAAGATGATGTGCTTAATACCCTGGTAAATGTTTTGAAGACACTGCCATAATCGTTTTGTAGATAGCATCAAAAATCCGTTCACTAAGAGCAAAAATATTCAAAGCATCATTGCCTGCCAGTACCAGCTGTTTGTAGTAATCACGCATTTAACGAGTAAGAGGTGAATGAAGCAAGTAATGTTATTCGACAATAAAGGGCGGGTGGAGCACGGAGTAGAAGTAGGCTCATAAACGTGAAGTTGATCTCTTCCAGTTGTCTACAAGTGAATCAGTTTATCGAGTCGTGGTGAGTCTGTGTTGTAAGGATGTATTTATGCTAATTTTAGGGCATTGCTACTGATATAATGCAACTGATAGTTATTAAAGCGGTGTCGAATCCGATTTGAAGAGGAAGTAACTAGTGCTAACAGAGGCTCTCAAAGCGTAACCACGGAGACAGTAAGACGCACCGATCGGTCAATGTGAACTGTACAAATTTCGAGAAGGTGTTAACGAAAAAGAACAAGGGAAGTTGCAAATACTTCGTCGTGGCTGCAAGCTTTGTTTTCTCCAGATCTTGAAAGTGATAGCTTTTGTCAAACTCGCTCGTATGCTATTGCGTTTGAAGTAGCAGTCATGATTCACGAACCCATTTTATCCCACTACGATCTTGCCAGTTCCGCAACTATCCGATTCTAGGCCAGAAGACCAATGTGTCTGATCAAATGTAATTNGAACCCATTTTATCCCACTACGATCTTGCCAGTTCCGCAACTATCCCATTCTAGGTCAGAAGACCAATGTGTCTGATCAAATGTAGTTTCCATCGGTATCAGCTAAATCATTCCACCACACACTTCGCGGATTTATTAGCAATCGTTGGCCATTATGTGATTATAAAGTAGAAGAGCGGACTGTTTGAAACGGTTTACACAGAAAATTTAGTGAATATGACACAAAATCTTGTAGCGCATTCATGTTGAGGCTTGGAAAGAGAGAAACTCCGACACTTCACCTCACGTGGCTGAGTCGGTGGTGTTGGCGTCGCATCCTGTGTTGACGGTGGAGCTGGTGGGGTCATCACCTGCAGCAGCAGCAGCAGCAGCAGCTGTGGAGAGATTGGCTGGTGGACACTTAGGAAGGTGTTGATTGAGTAAACAGCGACGACTAAATGATGCGCTGCAATGGGTACAGCGATAGCGCTTCACCGCCAAGTGCGTCTGCTTGTGCGCTTGCAGATTCGACCGGTCGGCAAAGGGGTGTTGGCACGTGGAACAGACGAAGGGCTTCTCGCCTGTGTGCGTGCGCTTGTGACCTAGGAGATAGCTCCTGCGCGAGAACGTCTTGCCACAAATGTCACATTTGAACGGACGTGAGTGAGTTTGCTCATGNACACTTCACCTCACGTGGCTGAGTCGGTGGTGTTGGCGTCGCATCCTGTGTTGACGGTGGAGCTGGTGGGGTCATCACCCGCAGCAGCAGCTGCAGCAGCAGCAGTAGCTGTGGAGAGATTGGCTGGTGGACACCTAGGAAGGTGTTGATTGAGTAAACAGCGACGACTAAATGATGCGCTGCAATGGGTACAGCGATAGCGCTTCACCGCCAAGTGCGTCTGCTTGTGCGCTTGCAGATTCGACCGGTCGGCAAAGGGGTGTTGGCACGTGGAACAGACGAAGGGCTTCTCGCCTGTGTGCGTGCGCTTGTGACCTAGGAGATAGCTCCTGCGCGAGAACGTCTTGCCACAAATGTCACATTTGAACGGACGTGAGTGAGTTTGCTCATGCGATCGCAGGGAGGGTTCGCGGGTGTATGTCTTCCCACACTGCTGGCATCTCCATTGCGGTCGCGCCTCCTCCTCCACTGTCTCACCATCCACCTCATCGACGATTGCAGAGAAGCCGGTACTGCCACCTGCTCTGTCGTTGTTACTCGCTGAATCATTAGCAGTGTCTTGAGGGACCCCACTATTTGAGGGATCGTGGGTGGTGTCAGTGGTATTGGTAGTTGTGTTTTCGAAGTTGTTGGGAGTGCAAAATGCGATCCTTGAGAAAATGTGATGGAACGAAGAAGAGCAGTCGGAGGAGTTTAGACCATGCTCACTAGGCAGATGAAGTGCTGATAAAGTGTCGAAATTTGGAGGCGGGGCAGGGAGCTGTGAAAATGCGCTCGTTTGACTACTTAAAGAGGGATGCAGTGAGGATACATGTTGGGATGAAGAATGCGTTGTAAAATCTATCGAGACAATCCGTTCATTGGAACCACATCCAAGTTGTGACGACGATGATGATGTGCAGATGTCGTTTGTCGAAGAAGTGGGTAGAAGGCTGGAGGAGTTCATTGCTGCGGCAGTCGATGGTGCTGCGAGTATTGAGGCTATGCTGAAGGGGCTGGAGTGTCTCCCTTCACAATGGCAAACACCTCTGTCATTGGCGTTGGAAGGGGTTGTCCTTGAAGGCCTTTGGGTTGCAGCAGGGGTCTGCAGAATTCTTTTGATCGAAAAGTCTAAAAGGATTGAGAGAACTTTTGTTACTGTTGCATGAAAACACCTATTCATTTGCGAATGGTGAATTGAACAAATCTGCGTTTGATTGACATGAAAGACAAACAAATGTTAGTGACGTGTAAGAGGAGCGCATCTTACTGTTGCTCATGATCGAAAAGTTTTCAAATGGGCAGCTGTGTAAGATTAGCGGATCTTATGTATCGCATGCTCGAATCGCATTGGTTAGATCTCTTACAACTCATTGGCCGGTAGTGAGGACTCGGGGTTCGTAAGCACGGACAATACTTGGGGCCGATCACCATTGTTGGGGGAGGGAGGTAGGAGAGGTAAACCAACTTCTGTAAAATGTTAGCGTCAAAGCATGTCCTTGCATCTGCAACCCCGTGGCCGATCGCCTATCCTGGAGTCTGATGCACGCCTATGACTGTGCGTCAGTGGAAGATTTCATGAGTCTTTGCAATGCCTGCAATTGTTTGTCAGCATGCTGATGTCTCCTCCTCGTACTCGCTCATCGCTGGTCAACATGGATGAATTTGTGCAGTCGCTGCCGGTGCTTAGTTTGGTAGCTAAGCGGACCTGGTAGCAATATTTATTAAGCTCAAAATGACGCTGTTACTTTACAGGTGCCTTGCTAAGTGTAATCACCAGAATGTCGCTAATGCCACAAATCGGAACAACTTTCACCGCTGCTTGCATTTTGACCACCTCAGCCTAAGGCAGTGGTTGCGTTGGTGAAGCTTCACACCATCAGGCTCTTAGGCAGTGCAGAATTAGTGTTAAGGAGGCCTCTAAAGACAGGCAGATATCAGCGCATTCGAAATCACCCCACCGTTCTCAGTTCTCTGCTAAATCACAGAGTAGAAGAGCCTTCTCTCTGAGTACTGTGAGCAGAACTTTTGATTACTCTATGAAACACTACAACTTGCTATCTCCAAACCAGCGGATACTTCCATTATCCAAGCGGCTCTGTGGCGCTGGTTGCAGGAATCAGTTGTAGGCTTGGGAAGCTTTGAGTGTCTCACTACTTGCAAGTGCACATGCAACTACTCCGTTGGCGAGTAGAGCTTCTGATTACATGGATTCCGCATCGTTACTCCACGTTCAGCAAATTTCCTGCATTCTCAATTCATTGCATTGCTTTTGACTGCGCTCGCATGCACAAATACCCCTTACCATCCGTGTGCGTGATAAGTGCACTCAATGAGTGACAGGACGATTCTTTCCTATTAAGCTTGAACAAGAGATGTAGTTAAAAAAAAGAAGCAGTCTCCATCACATCAGCATATCACCGTGATGGCTTGATAATTCACTGCCTTAAAGGAGTGCGATAAATTGCTCTGGGTGGTGGTGTGCAGTCGTGTGTCCGTGTGAAGAAAGAACCATCTCTCTTTTGACCACCCTTTCTCCTTCTCCTTTATCCTACCAACCATGTTTCAACTGATTGTTCAACATGCATTTGTGCAATGCTGAGGTAGCTGCGTTGCTGTGCATCGCGAATTTCATCTGCGTTGTTGCGGGTAAAATTTTCTTAAAATTGCATACAATTTTATTGAATAAGTAACAATGAAAACAGGTAAACAACGCGCACTTTGCAATTAAGCTTAGCTTCATCGTTTTGCTGATGCTTCTGCAATGACAAGCCTTACTCCCGACTACCGCGCTTTCGCACTTTGGTTCTCAGTTTCTGATCCACTTTACGTGTGTCAATCTTGTCCGCCTGCGTTAGGGTCTGTTGGCAGTGTTTCGCTTATAAACTTTGAGTCAATTGAGGAACATGCACAACCAACAGGGCTATTGGCTTTACCAGCAAGAAGAGAAGAGGTGCTTGATAAAGTCCTGTTTAAGTGGTTCTGCATTTGTCGCTGTTTCATTTCATCAGTAGCCCTTTCTTTGGATCGTTTGAGTTTTATTCTAAGCAAGAAGCATAAATAGTTGAAATTTATCTTGCCTCTATTGGGTTTTCTTTGTGCAGTACGGTTTCCATGCTTGAAATCATATCCAATTTATGAAACATAGCTCCTAGAATGCCAATTTGGTCACCCGGACTAAAGTCACGAAAATATGTACCGACCCCTCTGTGCATTATTCGTTGCCACTTTTGTCTACTCTGTGCATTATTCGTTGCCACTTTTGTCTTTGAAATCCACTCCCTCGGCACCTTCGAAGCACAACAATTAGCAATGCAGAAAGGGTCTGCTAAGTGAGGTAGACGTTTGAGCGGTTTTTGAAGGAGCCAGTTAGATTGCTCTGCTCAAGACATTTAATGGCAGCACTGAAAAGGAAGGCATAGGCCTTGGGGTGAAGAAGAAGTCGGAAAGTGGAGCGGAGATGGAGGTGGATTTTGAATCTGGAGCTCCTGCCCCGAGCAAACCAGTTCTCGGTCAGATGCACCCTGCTAATTTTAGTGTTTACACTTTCCCTGACCTAATCGCAGTACCTGCTACACCTCCTGCTCAAATTAGAATCAGTACTGTCGAAGAGAGGGTGGAAGAAATGCAGGGGTTATCCACCCAGTTGCAGCGCGTGTGTGACTGCAGTCTACTGATCCTGTTCGCATGGTTTGATAAGCGGCGCAATTTCCTCCATCAGCATTTCTAAGGTTGGTGACTTACACTACGAGTCCGATGCACTTCTACAATGGTGCAAAAGCGGAAACTCTCGTGAGTCTTTGTGGTACCAATGATCGTATGTCAGCGTTTGAATGTCACCTCACCAGTGCATTACCACCACTGGTGCAAACAGGTTTGTCCATTCTCTAACATCACTTTGTTCCCAAGCGGGGCGTATTCGTAAACACTAGCAGCCCGCGCGTACTACCGCAACGGCTGCAATCAACGAAAATATGGATAAGGAGACAAAATATGTGCTGCTTCTGTTTTGCTGACATTAGTTTCACTTTGCTACCACAATTGCTAGTGTACTGCACTCTCTGCAATTGGAAGTCAGGCACACTGCATGGCTTTTCTGTGCTAGCAGTGTCATCAGTAAACGAAATCAAGCTTTTTTCGACGAGGTGCAGGCGGTATTTTCTCCTTCAGTAATGTGGCAAATAGGCCCATAACCATTAGCTGCAAATGGATTCGCACAGCCGGTATCTGTGCCCAGTTTAACAGACGGGCTAACCAAGGTGCTGTATGTGAGCATGAATTTGTGACTATTTTAATTGATGAAATATTTCTATATAATGAGAAGACGTGACCTAGGCGTTGTGATAACAGTGAGGTGGCCATGAATGCAGCAAACTTGAANAAGACGTGACCTAGGCGTTGTGATAACAGTGAGGTGGCCATGAATGCAGCAAACTTGAATATGGTAATTGTTTGCTACGATTAGTCAAAATAGTGTTTAAGGGAAAGGCCAAATCTCTGCAGCAGCCTTGAATTTGGCAGCGCTGACAATGCACACAACAGGAGCCGCTGGTTAATGACTATGCGTTACCACGGCCCTAAGAGACGACGAATCTAATGGTCATTTCAGGTGTGCTCATCAATGCTGACGTGTCTATTTTCGCCTCCATGCTTGGCAAGTTGAAGTGAGCTAGACAGATTTCGTTTTGCTTTATGCAGCAAAGCGAGCTTCTGTTCCAGACATCACCATTCTGCAACTAGTATTGGGTTGGAACTCCTTCGAAGTTAGAAAACCAAATCACCCTAAACCAGTGCGTTTGTGTCTTCTGTCTCACACTGGCGCTTTTTTATAGGCAATGTATTCTGAAAATGACAAATTGCATCAAGAAGCCGTGGTGTGCAGACACGCAATAATGAGGTCGCATAACTCGAAGCGCAGCACATTTCTAGCCTTTATTTACCAACATAACCCCTGAGAATCCGGAACACTGGCGGTGAAGTACATGTGGTCTTAGCCATTGCATACTTGTGTGATTAAAAAGCAATTTGACTGGAGGAAAGGTTGCACGCCCCGCCTACACCCCATTGTCCACCAAGAGACGTCTTCCACTATTTGATTCCTTAAGATAGTACCTTGGATGCTAGCATCTCAGGACTGCTGAGCCGCTTGAATGCATCTGTCACATGGGTAACAAGGAGAGCATCAACGCTTGGGTTAAAATTTTGGAATGGCTCAAGATTGTACATTGGTTGACTCGCATGGATTGCAATTTGGCCAGCTAAGTGAAACGCCCTCAAAGTAGAAATTCATAAGCTAGGCTTGGTATGCAGAATTTGTATTCGGGTTCTGGTGTTACGCGGAGGAGCCCGCGTAATCGGACAAGCACGTGAACAAAATGCAATCACACAATTTTAACTGTTTAGTATATAGCCTCGTAAATATTTTTCTCCTAGATTGCAGGCTTAGTAGTTCAGATTGCGCAATTTGATAATCATTGAGGAGGACTTCCGGAAATTCTGAAATTCTTCTTTAAATGATTCAATACTTGATTGAGTTATTCCTAAATTATTTTGCCATTTCTGTTGGGATTTTGTTTGGCATAACCTTGCAAGAATATGCCGTAAAATAGCAGCAGCGATTTTCCTCGCTTTCGACTTGTATCAGCAGCGATTTTCCTCGCTTTCGACTTGTATAGCTCCAAAAACATTTTGTTGTGGACACTCAAGTCATTAAGGGAGATGCGGTGCCTTTTGCTCTTTTGGTATCTGAAAATTTGATGTTGTGAATGCAAGAAGTTTAGACTGTTTGCAGCTGGCTGGCTAATCCAATCATTGTTACCCACGACAGTAGATTCGGTGATGAAATTCTCCTTTGTGAAGTACTTTGTCAGCGTAGAGGTGATGCTTTTACAGTCCAAACGCTGCCGTATATTGAGGAGATTT
>LWMK02001082.1:0-11932 GCA_001693075.2 Taenia saginata
ATGTAAACTCTACTATCCTAACTACCCCAATGTCAGTATTCACCTCGTCTTCTCTGCCGGAGTTCAACAAAATTTGCTAGGCAAAGTATTTTACCGAGATGGATTTAATGTGATCCCTAACAACAGAGCAGGGAATAAACTGGTAACATCTTCGAAGTATCCACCAAGGACGATAGAAATGCCTTTCAAGGAAGTGCACGAGTATGACGACCTACTTGTCGGTGACCGCGAAGACTTCTACGACAGTTTGACTCAAAAATTGTTCCACAAATTTCAGTAGACCGCTTGATTTCGCTGACCTTACAACCCGATCGTCATCTTTATTGACAACGACTATGCTGTGAATACCAATAAGTTAGCTGCAAATGGTTCGCAGCTTAACGTTCGGACTTCGAAAAGACCTGTTTTCTGACCCACCAATCCATATCTAGTGTAAGCCTTCTCGAAGAGCGAAATTCTTTTGTTATTCCATGCGCCACAGTATTTAAGCATCCACAGTGTGTGGAGCTACCACCATGCCCATAACTTGGCTCCGGCCATCCATTTCATTAAACCCATGGTAACAGATAATACGTGGCTGGGGATGGTGCAGCACAAGCTGAATCTCACACCCAAGAAATTGAAAGGGATGTTAAGTGGAAGTTTGCCTAGTCCTAAAGATGCAAATTGTTCCAATAGCTTTTTTCGCTCTTTTCAGCGAATTCGAAGAGCTCAAGTAAGCACTGTAGCAAGACTCTTAAAACCTTGTTGAATTATAATTGTAATAAACATCTAAGAACAAATACCTTTGCTTTAAAATTCAAAAATCTGCACTATCCGACAACCAGAACTCAAGGACAAGAAATAGGCAGTTCTTGAGCACCTCACTTTAGTCTGAATTATCCAATTAACTTCGAGCTAAATATCTCACTTGGCTATCATTGACTTGCCACTTATTCTGTCACGTGTTTATGGTTTACTATCAAGATCCAGTTTTAGCAGCTAAAAAGCTGCCATCCTATCCGAAAGGTTTGTTTCATTAGGAAAACATTTCTGTCTTAGTTTGTTTCATTAGGAAAACATTTCTGTCTTGATGAAGTCGCTCTGCTTCTCCTGCCAGATAAATGCGCCCTAAGAAATATCCTCCCGAATTTCAATCACGGAATCCATTAATTTAGGCAATGTCATACCACTGTTCAAGCTCCGCTTTATTTCTTAAATAAAATGGCCGAATATATCCTACTCGAGTACTGTGAAACACAAAAATGTAATCCGAGAATTGATGTTGGAAGTGCAGCAGTGGTGCTGGCTTGTAGCACAGCGAAGCTTGCACATTGAGCAGTCAGCGATCTAACTGCTGCTGGCTCAATGAAGTCAGCGATCTAACTGCTGCTGGCTCAATGGCAGATTTGGCGAGTCAACGGGCGGACTTCATTTGATCATGCTGTGACCTCTTGCCACATTTCCATCAGCTGGAGCTTAAATCAAACAGCACACTGGCTTCTTCATACATTTTAAACTTCACACGCTAACTCAGGTCTTTGGATTATTGCCAAACGGTGCCTGTCTGCGGATAAAGAATTGCGTTTGCTCAACTGTCTGCGGATAAAGAATTGCGTTTGCTCAAGCAGCAAACGATGGGCTACTAAAAACTACACCAAAAGCGAATGCATTCCTCAAACCAACATTAAGCCCAATTTCTCTATTCCCATCACGAACATCTCTGACGGCAGTACTGCGTCCTACCTTCGAAGAATCACTGCCATCACGCTAACTGGCCTCCATAGATCAGCATGACATTAAAGGCTAGAGAAATGTGGAAATTTTACTTTACTGGGAACAATCAAGAGCGAATGTAGGGCGCATCTACAAAGCAGCTACATCGGCTGCTATTTTTGCATGGTCAAGAATTTGGGCGGAAGTGTTGCCTCTTGAACGTCACAAAATGCTAAAATGATGGCTTGCCTGGCCGTGCACGATCAACACCTACACTTCTAAGCCGAAAGCGCCAAAGAAGATGATATTCGCGAAAACAAGACTTTGTCCCACACGCACATCAGGGTNTGCCTGGCCGTGCACGATCAACACCTACACTTCTAAGCCGAAAGCGCCAAAGAAGATGATGTTCGCGAAAACAGGACTTTGTCCCACACGCACATCAGGGTAAATTCGCGAAAACAAGACTTTGTCCCACACGCACATCAGGGTAAATTTACAGTGAAGGATTAGCTATTAATTTTGACTTGTCAGCGTTTTCAACCTGCATACAAGTCCAAGGAGGCCTTTGACTTGACTTCAAACTACCACCACATGGGCGTTAGCACCGGTCGTTGGTCCCAAACATCTGGCGAGCTAAATTAAATAGGCACACTAATTGAGATGCGTGAGTCATATTTCTGGTGCCCTCTTCGAGAGGGTGTGGAGAACTTGGAGAAGGAAGGTGTGTAGGACAACCGGTAGTGCAGGGCGGCAGGTATTCATGTTGCGCATCTTGAGCAGGACATGGGGTAACAAAATTGGAGGGATCACTACTAAGTGAAACTCATGGATTACGTATTAGGTGCGGAGGCACTATGTAGAGGTGCCAACCTAGCGTGTCTAATCCAAGACCGGCTTTTCCTTATGAGGCATTCGATGAGCGAATGCACACCTAATGTTTGGTGGATCTGTTTGATAGCAAAACAAGTTGCCATTCTTTCGTCAGGGCAGATTGTATGACATGATGTAGGTTCTCGCAACTTGTCTTGGTGTCGGAGAGCCGTTGAACAATCTTTGCTACTTTTTTGAATGCGACAATTCACTTGAGCAATATCACTACGTCTTTATCTCCAAGCATTAAAAATACAGCTTGTAATGGCGATTATAATCAAAAGCTCTTTGGTTAATATATACTAGTGGATATTGTAAAAATACGATAAATCCCTGCTTAATGAGTTTTACCGCCAAAAGTAGCGTGCCTACAGACAGCAAGGTGCAATCTGAGAGGTAGCCATAGGAAATTATGCTTGAGGTCAAGTGAGACCATTTGTGATGAAGGAAGCCCATAGATATCGGAAAGGCTTAATGGATTTCACCCGCCATCAGGACGCCTCGATGAGATCGCAAGGACATGTTGCCACCCTTTTTCCACGACACTCCCTCTGTTGCATCAGCCATTTTGGGACACCCATATCAAAGGGAAAAGATGCCTTGACACAATTAGCTTCTACAATGTTGCTACCATTTTGAATGCCAACCATTCATCCCTAGACAAACCGGCAAAGAAGAAGGAGGCGATTCAGTTTGATGTCTTTCTGGAATGTGCAACGTGCTTGCTCGAATTAAGACATTTTTAAATTGACAGGTGCTACCATCAATCTACTTTGCTAGCCATGCTGCCAAATATTAAATGGGTTTGCTAAGATAGGAAGCGATTATTTTCGAGGTCTGTTAAAAATGCTACCCAACCGTAAATTTGAAAACGGTAATTTTGTGGTACCAAAACATAGGCCGATTTCGATAACCACCTTCGCGCCAATTCGCGCTAATTGGAGCACAATAAGACCACTTATCTCTCAACCTACACACTGCAAATAAGAAATTGCCTCTCTTATAATAATTAAAGGATGCAACGGTTTAAGTAAGGGCAATGGAGGGAAATCTTAGCCGCTCAGCACTAGTTCGTGTCTATAGGCAGTTTAACAGCAACCTCTGGGAAACGGCAGTGTCTACGGCACTTCCTTTCTTCTCGCCTCCCACGTGTTTTCACCTAGCCCTCGCGACATGGTCCGCTTTTACCTAGGTCTACCAAGTGGGACACAGCGATCTGTACGTAACCTGTATGCGAGTAGGTAACTGTGTTCTGCAATCTAAAAGCAGGATGAAGACGAAGACTAAATGTTATTTCTGGGTGGTAGTGTCTGCAGCGGCATGGTGATGCGCTCATTATCATTCCGTAGTATAATAAGACCACCTTTTGGATTGCTATCTCCATCCAACCTGTAACGATACGCTGGAAAATCCTGCCACACATGACGGGGTAAAATAGAATCTGGTCTGGTTATTATTTTATTGATCAAAAGCCTTTCAATGAAGAGCTCACATAACCCTTATTTGACTGGAGCTGAAGTAAGAGGCATTCGTTTTCTCCCGATCCAATAAAACTACTCAGCTGGCAATTGATGGAATAGATGTTCACGATATCTTAAAAAGATTTGGATGAGTTATAACGATATCTTAAAAAGATTTGGATGAGTTATTCTTGTTTCTTGTTGTATGCCACATTGCTCAAGCATGGTTTGTAAAGGGAGGAACCGGAGAAGACAAGAGATTACTTTTTTTAGAAAGCTAGGAGCGACAGTGGATGGTTAAAATAAAGTGAAAATAACTCAAAAGCACAACGAAATTCGGGACACAGTCAGTTACCGCCCTTGAAATTGCTGGTTTGACGTGAGGTAAGGCCAGTATACACGGTTTTATTTGACCTTAAACTTGATTGATTTAACTTGATTGATTTTGTGCCGCAAAGGCTTCTTTGAGGCTACTGGCCTCATGTTTTATTCCCGTCGAAATTGTGGCTGCTACTCATTCATTTTAGTAGTTACCAGATCCCAAACATCTGCTAGGGCAACAACAACCAATACAGGCAGATTTTCAATGACCTTTGTGAAAAAAACTAACGAAACGTCAAATCACAAACCGGAGGAGCGGAAAATTTCGCAGAAATTTGGCACACGATTAAAAATTTAATCGCAGATAACTGTATGCATCCAAAGGTGTGAAGCTATAGGATTAAGAATAAACGAAATATAACATACAGCATTACATTACGTACTGCATGAGACCCGATTTGATTAGGACTACTACTGATTCCTCTAAAAACTACTTCACTGATCCATAAGAGTCTAATAACTGCTTGCTGCAGATCTGGTTGTTCTGACTCAATCTGGTTGTTCTGACTCAGTGAAAAATATCGAGATACTGCTCACAATCATGGATGGTGGTTTTTTATCATTACCAGCTCTGTCACTATTCTCCACGATGCACTGTTCAATGCTGTATTTTCATCTCACTGTCCTAAAGTTCTAATGAAATTTCACCCTTGCATGCAACAATGATCGGGATAAAAGCAATAGTAGTTAATGCTGAGTTCTTGTCTTATATTGAACGTGTGTCGGGCCACAAAGCACATAGCTGACTGCGCAGCTGTGAGTGTTAAGCTAAGCAGCTAGTCGAAGAGTCCTAAAAGGAAGCCCATAGATATCGGAAAGGCTTAATGGATTTCACCCGCCATCAGGACGCCTCGATGAAATCGCAAGGACATGTTGCCACCCTTTTTCCACGACACTCCCTCTGTTGCATCAGCCATTTTGGGACACCCATATCAAAGGGAAAAGATGCCTTGACACAATTAGCTTCTACAATGTTGCTACCATTTTGAATGCCAACCATTCATCCCTAGACAAACCGGCAAAGAAGAAGGAGGCGATTCAGTTTGATGTCTTTCTGGAATGTGCAACGTGCTTGCTCGAATTAAGACATTTTTAAATTGACAGGTGCTACCATCAATCTACTTTGCTAGCCATGCTGCCAAATATTAAATGGGTTTGCTAAGATAGGAAGCGATTATTTTCGAGGTCTGTTAACAATGCTACCCAACCGTAAATTTGAAAACGGTAATTTTGTGGTACCAAAACATAGGCCGATTTCGATAACCACCTTCGCGCCAATTCGCGCTAATTGGAGCACAATAAGACCACTTATCTCTCAACCTACACACTGCAAATAAGAAATTGCCTCTCTTATAATAATTAAAGGATGCAACGGTTTAAGTAAGGGCAATGGAGGGAAATCTTAGCCGCTCAGCACTAGTTCGTGTCTATAGGCAGTTTAACAGCAACCTCTGGGAAACGGCAGTGTCTACGGCACTTCCTTTCTTCTCGCCTCCCACGTGTTTTCACCTAGCCCTCGCGACATGGTCCGCTTTTACCTAGGTCTACCAAGTGGGACACAGCGATCTGTACGTAACCTGTATGCGAGTAGGTAACTGTGTTCTGCAATCTAAAAGCAGGATGAAGACGAAGACTAAATGTTATTTCTGGGTGGTAGTGTCTGCAGTGGCATGGTGATGCGCTCATTATCATTCCGTAGTATAATAAGACCACCTTTTGGATTGCTATCTCCATCCAACCTGTAACGATACGCTGGAAAATCCTGCCACACATGACGGATTAAAATAGAATCTGGTCTGGTTATTATTTTATTGATCAAAAGCCTTTCAATGAAGAGCTCACATAACCCTTATTTGACTGGAGCTGAAGTAAGAGGCATTCGTTTTCTCCCGATCCAATAAAACTACTCAGCTGGCAATTGATGGAATAGATGTTCACGATATCTTAAAAAGATTTGGATGAGTTATTCTTGTTTCTTGTTGTATGCCACATTGCTCAAGCATGGTTTGTAAAGGGAGGAACCGGAGAAGACAAGAGATTACTTTTTTTAGAAAGCTAGGAGCGACAGTGGATGGTTAAAATAAAGTGAAAATAACTCAAAAGCACAACGAAATTCGGGACACAGTCAGTTACCGCCCTTGAAATTGCTGGTTTGACGTGAGGTAAGGCCAGTATACACGGTTTTATTTGACCTTAAACTTGATTGATTTTGTGCCGCAAAGGCTTCTTTGAGGCTACTGGCCTCATGTTTTATTCCCGTCGAAATTGTGGCTGCTACTCATTCATTTTAGTAGTTACCAGATCCCAAACATCTGCTAGGGCAACAACAACCAATACAGGCAGATTTTCAATGACCTTTGTGAAAAAAACTAACGAAACGTCAAATCAACAAGAGAAAGCGCCATTCAGTTCTGTACTGCGCCAATTTTATGTCCAATTTGAATCCATCAAACCGGAGGAGCGGAAAATTTCGCAGAAATTTGGCACACGATTAAAAATTTAATCGCAGATAACTGTATGCATCCAAAGGTGTGAAGCTATAGGATTAAGAATAAACGAAATATAACATACAGCATTACATTACGTACTGCATGAGACCCGATTTGATTAGGACTACTACTGATTCCTCTAAAAACTACCTCACTGATCCTTAAGAGTCTAATAACTGCTTGCTGCAGATCTGGTTGTTCTGACTCAGTGAAAAATATCGAGATACTGCTCACAATCATGGATGGTGGTTTTTTATCATTACCAGCTCTGTCACTATTCTCCACGATGCACTGTTCAATGCTGTATTTTCATCTCACTGTCCCAAAGTTCTAATGAAATTTCACCCTTGCATGCAACAATGATCGGGATAAAAGCAATAGTAGTTAATGCTGAGTTCTTGTCTTATATTGAACGTGTGTCGGGCCACAAAGCACATAGCTGACTGCGCAGCTGTGAGTGTTAAGCTAAGCAGCTAGTCGAAGAGTCCTAAAACGCAAACAACCAAATTTTGGGTTACCGCACTTGTGGTTATGTGCGCAATTGTATTTAAACACCTAGTGGCTTACAAATACATGCTGATCTCTCAATTATGTGATATAGTTGTCATCACGATGCTTGCCTCACCAGATCCACCGACCAACACACAATTGAATCCACACAGTCAGGCAGCTCACATTGGAGCTTCCACGACTTACATATGTAACCTCATCGTAATGAATAGTCTTGTCTTACTAGCTTATCCACTTTATACATAACTGTAGTAATTTGCTGAAATATCACTAAAAATCATAAATTATGCTCACATAATGGCGCCCTTTGCATTCTACCCAAATATGCCGCGAAAAATATCTGCAAAGCAAAAGTGACCAAGACTTTACTATAACCCTCACCGCAGAATATATCAGGCAGTTGAAGAAATACCTACGGAAGTGGCGTGAATACATATGATCTGACAGTGTTCTCCATGTCGAGTGTTCCGCATAGCATTCCGAACAGTGGAGGACTACATCTGAATTTGGTGTTCTCTGTGCTATAGTATTGTAAAGCAAAGAAAAATTTGGAAAGGTCTTAAGTATAAGGCTAAAGCCATGGCTGAGGAGCAGAGTAGAGATTAAAAGTTGATCAAGCTTGTAAACGCTTACTCACAAAGATGTCCTTCAAAGAAATGCCTTCGAAGCAAATGAAAATTTTCGAATGTAAGGAAGCACAGACAGCATGCATTATGATCGTAGTCTATTTTAAGATTGAAAAGAAAGCACTTTGGTTATCATCGACCTACATAGAGATATGATGCAATAAAATGGAGAGATTTTGCAATTTCTCTTGCCTCTTTGATACCATAGGACCCTTCCAAAGGTTTCCTGAGGTATTGAGCAGATCGGACAACGCATATCCATCCATGCTGAAACGTGTCAAAAATAGGTGAAAAGATGATAGATTCGTAATGCGATTTATATGCTCAGACCCATTGATGCCTGATTTTTCGTCACTTAGACTAAAAGAGTTGCTCTACTCAATCCTTTTATTTATTATTAAGTTGATGCAAAATTTTTCTATGCAAAGACACATACGCTTGCACCTAAGTAGAGACCTTTATTTGCGTGCGTGTTTTATGCACGGAAATGGACACGCATAAAGAAGTGCATTTTAATGAATGGAACCTACCATTGTGGTCACGAGCCAAATGCATCGGCCATGAAACGACGCTTTCATACGACGCAAGGCATATTTTACAATTATAGGAATACATCTTAGTGAAGTGAATGTCTAGTTGTGCGAAAACCTGCAAAGGAGCTTGTGATGAATTCAATGCGCAAGCAAAGGGTCCTATCGGATTTGTCCTCAGCAGTAAGTGTAAGTACAACGTCGTGGAGCGATAGTCGTTTGTTTGGCCAAAATTTCGAGCGATGAGGTCTTGTCAATAAAGTTCACCGCAGTTCAGATCCTTGCTCCCTCCTAATGCGCTCTATTTGAGGGGCTGTTACAAATTATTCTTTTTCACAAGAGCTTAGGAGCCGCTTGCCAATAAAGACTTCATAATGCACTGAGCAGTTTAAAGGGCTATAGTTTTGGATGCTTGAACCAAGAAAAATAGCTGTTTACTATTTTACAACGCTTAAGGACGAAATAATACGCCATTGCCTTGAGCTGTTTCATTTAACCCGAAATATTTTATTGTTAAAGGTGCATTCAATTGTGTTTGCACATTTTCGGACCCACAACTCACATTCTTGTTGCTAAAAGATGCGATTTGCCGAGCAAGCCCTGCTTCCTGGTGGTCAAAGGCAAACAGCACTTGCTTTTGAGGTATCGAAGACATCGAAAGCATGTAGTGGTCGAATTCATATACATAATTTACTAAGGAAAATATACATGGCAATCGCTCATTCATTGAATGAGGATGTTCGGTGGTGAGCTAAAACCCAATTAGTAAGATCACCTTATCGCGGCCTCGCAACCGTTTTAAGCATTATGAACAAAGTGGAAGATGGATCACCTTTTATTCATTAAGATTTGTTGTTTCGTGCCAGTTAACTTTTACGGGTAACATATCAAATCGCACAGCACCCTTCTAGCAACCGCGTTTATATCTGCTGATACAGCCGTTTGAAGACCAGGTTGACGAAGTCTAGGAACTTTTCTTATGACACCACATCTCTCGCTAGACTAGCTGTCTCCTTCTGATGCTCCGCTGCAATGTATGTGACTTCTTGCGCCGTTTATATGTCGATAACCATCTTTGCGTTCCCACAGAAGCTACAATTTGGCAACAGTGGAACATCAGCGTTTGCAATAGGCGATTCTCCTTGGTGACCTTTGTGGCTTTCACAAACGAAATTAAAATGGCGCTCTGCGTCAAGGCATTTGAACCTAGTGAATGAGGTGCTTAAGGTGCTTCACTGAGCACACAGAGGCATCATGCAGCATTCTTCCCGTGATGTTTCCTTAGTAATAACAACCAGTCCAGACACCTCATTTTAGGCAGAAAGACAATCCTAATTAATGAGCTTACGCAAAGGCTAAAGCTAATGTGCGATTGGTCTAAGTCTTTCAATGATTTACCAAGCACGACTTGAGTTCAACTTCTTTAAGCGTGGATAAATGTCAAAAGCCAATGGCGAAGAATCAGCAGGCAGGTCAGAGACCACGACGCAGTCAAAAACGGTGTCTTTGATTCATCTATACAATTTGCAAGGACTTACTAGCGATTTGATCAGGTTCTCTTGAAGCATCTTTTTATCTCTCATTCCTACTGATCCAATTTTCTTTATTATTGGTCGAGCATAAATTCCCTAGACTCATCAATTACACCACAAGATCGGAACCAATGCAATGCACCGCAATATGTGAGGTGGTAATATTAGATCCCTGACCAGGAGTTGAACCCGGGCTGCCTACATGAGAGAAAGGGATCTTAATTACTAGACAATCAAGAAAGCGTTTCTTTGTTCCCCACATGAACTCTATAACCCTTATCCCTCTTGCCTTCCATGTGTTTCTCCATCCATTTATATCGTTTAGCTCTCCTTTCTTTTCATTTTCTTCCCTTGTAACGATCTGGCCTTCCGCCTAGGTCTTCAACAACTTTGCCTCTCTTAGCGTAGCAAGTGTTGCTCAGTGCTCACCCCATCGGGATTGAGTCAATCTCACTGTCCTCCCTAGTGAGACACAAGCATTTGCTAAAACAAAGAATTTGAAACGCACACCAGCAGCTTTTGACTATTAATCCAAATATTCATGGGCAAGAAGCAGATCTCTTTGACCTATTCGTATATCAACCGCTGATAGATCTATTCACTACTCATTAGCAGACACCAAATCAGACCACAATTATTTGCTTGGTATTGCTTACCCAATGTAGAGAAGTTAGTGAACAAAGGAATGCAGGCTAGAGTAAGTTAGACCTGGCTATGCAAGGCACGACTTGGCGATCAGCTTTATCACTTGTGCTTCATGGTTGCGTTTATGGTGCATTATTTTAGAACTACCAGATTTGCTTCTCAAAATTAACTCAAGGCATACTAAGGTCAAAGGATCTCTCAATTTAGTTTTTTATTTTGAGGACCACTATAAACACCTAGGGCTAAATGACTTCTCAGGACCGGCAATGGAGATGCAGCCATCACATATTTACCTTGTCTCAGAATTGGACTTGGCAATGCTTCTGTGAGCATTTCATTCCTCTCCAGCTACTCCATGCTTTGTAGGAATTGCTGTAAAAGTAAGCATTCTGCCTTAATCACACCCTCGATTTACCCAGCTCTAAGATAATGTCTCGCAATCGATGCATATGAAAGCCCTTAGTATTTTACACTCAATGGTAACAAGTGAAATCGGAAGATAAATGCAGCCAACACCATAAAATTGGTTTCCATTAGCAAATCCACCCCACCGCTGCGTAAACTTTAGTGACGCTGAGCGTCCGATATCATCCTGATGCATCGCTACATTGAGTATGGTGTTCTAGGTGTAACAGTGTGCCATCAGTGGATTTTCAACTTCTATAAGCAACCAGTTTGTGCAATTCATTGTGCTTGTATATGGCGCGTGTACGCAAGATTTTCGACGTACAGGTATTAGCACTACACTGGAAAATCCCAGCTCCTTTCAGGGCATGAAAGCCGATCAGAAGGATGTAGATACCAACCTCCTTACACCGCTACCAGTTCCGTTGCATCCTCCCTTCAAGAAGGACACGTGCCATAAAGAGGAGACACTTGCTGTAGAGCCACGCCAACGCTAAGAAGCATTATGCGAAGGTGACGCGGATCACGCGACTACTCATTTGCGATCCATCCTAACTACGATCGCAGGATGGATTAGCGTTTAGTTCGAGCGTGGAGCTCAACAACTCACTGTGCTTAAGAGCTTCATAGCACAGATGTCAACTCTCCCTTACAGCTGTTTCAGCAGGCTATAAAGAACCGTCGGGTTCTGCTTAAGAGCCATGCTTGCCTGTTTTAAGGTAGTGGTTCATCGTCTATTTATTATTCATCATTGCCCAAAGATAGCGACAAAATTTGCTCATAANG
>LWMK02001083.1:0-14546 GCA_001693075.2 Taenia saginata
AATGAACTGCTCAAGGAGGATTCGAGTTCACTAAGGAGTTGGTGGGAGCGTGTCTCCTCGGCACCCTGCACTGAAGAACTTTCACAGTGAGTCGTCAAAGTCTCTTCGTCCCCANTGGGAGCGTGTCTCCTCGGCACCCTGCACTGAAGAACTTTCACAGTGAGTCGTCAAAGTCTCTTCGTCCCCACCCGCCATCGCTCCACTGCTCCGTACCAACCCCACCAACTCCCGCAACAGTTTCCGACGAAACTCATTAAATCTATAAGCAGTGTAAAAAACAACATCCTTTGTCGTCAAGTCTTCGCAAACCTAAGGCAAACATCATAGCGGCAAAAATGCCAAACACAAAACACACTAAACGTATCCAGCACATTAACGAAAAAGTCTTTTCATCAATCGGAAAGGAATCCATGCTACGCGCAAAGACCCGAACGCATAAACCAAAACCCACTACGAATGAAAAGGTTACACGCTTTTTAATACACAGTCAACTTGCGATCCACGCCACCTAGCACAAACTACACAACAACACAGCAAAGCTATAAAAAACCCAAATTGTTACACGAGTGCGGAGAATCACAAGGCAAACAAAGCGAACAGACAGTGAGGAAATTACTGGCGAGACCCGACGATGCTTCCAAGCTCCGTCGCGAACTCCACGTCCTCGTCCACATCATACGACTCCAGATACTCCTTCACCTTCTCCTCAATCATTTCCCGCAGAAATGGGACGCGATCCATTTATCACATCTACGTTTCCACGAGAACACTTTTACAAACCACTTAAAACACACCAACATGATCAAGACGACCCCTGACACACCCCTTAAGACTGTTCTGCAATGCATAACTACATGCTGTAGGGAAACGCAGGCCATACTTTACAAAAGCCTAAGCTCATGACCCTAATCTAAAACAAAGACAAACTACTCATTTGTACAGAAGGCAAAGCAACGAAACAAAGGGGCGACATGATCAAATTGGGCACTGAAAATGACCAAGAGTAGGCTTCCAACCCAGTCAACAGTGCACCTTTCATAACTCCTACGCACAAACAAAAACGAACCACTCGCGCACCACCACAAACACCATATTTGAGAATTGAACAAACTCACNAACAAAGGGGCGACATGATCAAATTGGGCACTGAAAATGACCAAGAGTAGGCTTCCAACCCAGTCAACAGTGCACCTTTCATAACTCCTACGCACAAACAAGAACGAACCACTCGCGCACCACCACAAACACCATATTTGAGAATTGAACAAACTCACGGTAGGGCGTATGCAGATCAGTATAAACAAAATAGGTCACAATTTAGGGTTAAAATCTTATAGCCACTGACGCATTTACAGCTTTAGTAGTCCATATGGCCTTTTAAGATGCACGAAAATCTGATCAATGAGTTTTCAAAGATTAAATAACTTTACATCTTCGCTCTAAATAATTACTGTAAATATAATGGGTGCAGGTTTTGTGCCTTGATGGTCACTTCTAGCAGAACGCTTGCTTGAATCAGTCGGACGCGTACGGAGGCTTCCACCATTTTCTTGGCGTCCGTACGCGTGTGTTGTGCTTCGATTGCCTGACTTAGCGACCAGTCCAGATAGTGGGATAGCAGGGTTCCGCGGGTTGTGCTGGGCTTCTCGACGTAGCAGTGACTGCCCAGACCCCCTTTAGCTTCGCAATGCATGTTCTGTCGTCTTCGGGGAGCAGCAATGAGTTTTGCTTGTCTTTTACTGGGTCTGTGAAATCTTTTTAAGCAACAATATCATTGTGGCGTTCCAAGGCTTCCGTGAATGCAAAAGGAAGGCCTAATGCTGAGACAGAATGCGCATTTTCGAAAGCAGAGAAATCGGCTACTCGAGAGACCAAATTAAATCAGGCACTCAGGACAAACAAGGCATGGCATTTTTGGCAGTACGTTGTAAAGTACGATGCCTTTACAGTAAACAGGAAATTAAGCAGCCAGTTCTTAGTTATTATTCTTCACTTCAAGTCTCTGATCTGATTGTTAATTGTGCATCCCTGCCATATGTTTTATGCAATGGTTTTGACCATTCTATCCATATTTTTATAGCCTTTTACTTACCATTTTTTGAAATTAAGTGTGGCACATTCCTAGTTCATCCATTCCTCTTTTTTTCCCACCACACCCTTTGAACGGACAAACGGACTGGACTGGGACACGTTTGCTAGTTACAGTTAACGCGATCCAGCACAGATCTGGGAATTGGAGACACCACCCTCTTCTGTGCCTAGGGAATTCTGACCACACGAATCTCACGAGGCTCGATTTACTCACCCAATTCTCGCCCAATACTTACATTTAACATGTTATTTGCTTCCCAGTCGCCCTTGGACATGAGTGTGGTGCGTCCTTGCAGGGTCGCATCTTGATGTGGTGGACGGTCATCGGCTCGGTAGGGAGTTGTGCGCTGCCAATGAGCTAGCTTTTATGTGAGAGACCTTCCACCACTCCAACTGGTTCTTTGCCTCAAAGATGGTGCTGTTTGTGACGTATTTTAGGTAAAAGCAGCGGACTGCATGTTGGAGCTGGGTTGCAATCTTGGTAGACGTTAGTCTGGCTGTGTTTGTCGCAACAGTGCTTCTTCCTTATGCAAGACAGCCGCAAGTGTTTACGTCCCTCCTTAAGATGGTCCCAACGCCTCCTTTTTGCGGCAGTACATACCTTGGGCCAATAATGGTTGCTTTCCTCGCATTTGGTTGGAAGATACCTGCGAGTAGCTTGGACAGTGAGACGAGAGTTGACGCATGGACCACAGCCCTCCACACGAAGATAGCACGTCCTAGGCTCAAATTCCAATCGGCAAAACGTGCGTCCGATTAAGTGCAATTCCCTCATTTCACCAATCCATTGCCCTGCTAATGTGCAGGCATTGTGTGTGTCCTCCACCGCGGTCTTCTATTCCATGTGGTCCAGGTGCACATGTAACTCGTGAAGAAATGTAACCGCAAATGGGTCTGCGCCCATTGAGCTATCCCTGAGACAATATGTATTTTATTTTACTTAAAATTACTTTTTAATATTTTTGAACTACAAAGATGCCAGTTGAAGGCGTTAATGCCATGCTAGGGAAAGCAGTAAGTAGTACGGTTGCGATATCGTTGGAGGGAATAAAGTGGTGAGGTAGAAAGGAGACCAATAATGTAGTGGTGGCTTTGTATTAAAAAGAAAACTGTGCTCGCTTCCTTTTCAACTGGCAGCTTCACCGACTTTGAGAAGCGCATCGTTTTGTGGCATGTATCAGTAGTGTGGTGACTGCACACTCAAAATGTGGTGCCTCAAACTGTCTTGGGTAAGGCCAATGGCACATTCTTGTTTCAATTGTGGGATGTGTTTTTCCCTGGCCTCGGTTGTGCATGGTTGTGTAAAGTTGGTTCATTGAGGCGGCAATAAGCAGTTCTTCCACGAGGTCGGATCACTCGTGTGAGGGGAGAAGGGCTGTTCCTGCCGTTTTTTGCGGCCTGGGAGGTGTGGTGCTCCCTTCCACATTTAAAAGCCAATTGTGCAATTCCTCAATGTCTGGCTGGCCTTTTTCCTGTTGTGAGCATTTATGCATCACGAGTGAAGAGGTGTAGTGCAAAGCGGTGTTTTGTAGGCTGTGGAGATGCCCTCGTCTCATCACTACACAGTGTGCCATCTTTTCGAAATGGTATTTGCATCCGAGTTGCCCCAACTGTACAACACCTTCCAGTTGTCGGGATACTCGCCCTCAGTGGTAATTCGTGAAGAGAGTGAATTGAAATGTTCGCCAATGGCAAGTGTAGTTGTTGTCTCACTGAGTGTCTCTTATCAATTATAGGTGTTGCGTTGCTGGTTGAACCAGTGCTATGTGAATTACCTCGACTGGAGTGAAATAGAGGATTTCCTTCTGCTTTGTCTGCTCTGTGGACCGGAGATGATAGTGTTTTCGGCGGTTGCAATGATGCGGCACCTCTCGATGCGTCTGGTGACAGCTCTTCAAGCAAAAAATCATCTACAAGTGCTGTTGGTTCGTTGAAGTGATTACATTAGAGGTTGCTTCTTCTGTGAGGCAGGAAGCCAAAGTTGTGGGAATTGAGAAGTTGGCATTTTTGCATGAAGTGAGAAGAGTGAGATGGTGCCATCGAATTGGGACTTGTGTGTAGTGGTTGATTAGTGGGCTTCCTCAACAGGCTGTTTCAGGAGGATTCCCAAGTTCGTACAGCCTGTGATGCTACTCATTTCAAATTCAGTAGGGAGTTGAGTGCATGCTTATTCACACATTTTGTTCCTATGATTCGATTTGGCATTTTTTTCGCTCCAGCCTGCATCGCATTTATTGCTATCCTTAGCATTAGGCACGCAATTTTATTACACCANTTCGCTCCAGCCTGCATCGCATTTTTTGCTATCCTTAGCATTAGGCACGCAATTTTATTACACCATAAAATCATTTCTAATGTCTGTTTGGCATTGTAAAGCGCCACTTACAAAACTAATCATTTTTACTAAAGTATTTTTAGTCAAATGTCGTACTGACGTAGATATTTCCATTGATTAGCATGTCAGTAAGAACAAGAAGTTATTTGTTTGAAAGAGCATTGGGCCTGATAGTTGTTTTTAAAGCGCTTGGCACGTGTTTAGGAAATCTGTAGCCGACTGGTGGTAAGTATGTCCTCCTGGCTCTTCCAGCCTCCTAAGAATTTGTGCAGACGTCGATCCGCGGAACCGACGCTAAATCGCTATACCTCGACTGGAGTGAAATAGAGGATTTCCTTCTGCTTTGTCTGCTCTGTGGACCGGAGATGATAGTGTTTTCGGCGGTTGCAATGATGCGGCACCTCTCGATGCGTCTGGTGACTGCTCTTCAAGCAAAAAATCATCTACAAGTGCTGTTGGTTCGTTGAAGTGATTGCATTAGAGGTTGCTTGTTCTGTGAGGCAGGAAGCCAAAGTTGTGGGAATTGAGAAGTTGGCATTTTTGCATGAAGTGAGGAGAGTGAGATGGTGCCATCGAGTTGGGACTTGTGTGTAGCCTCGCAGCACTACTGCTGCGTGTACGTGCTTACCTGTTGGCCATGGAGAGAGTTGTTGATGTGGCTGGTCATCACAGCGCAGCCTGTGTCACTTAATCGTTGGTGTGGAGGACGGTGGTGCTGTGCCAACTGTGCGCCAACTTTTCCGACTTTCCAATGTATGCGTTCTGAGGGAAGGCCGCCTCCGTTTTGTGAGGCGGAGATGTGAGAGGTAATGCTGCGATAGGGCGTACGGAGTTGGTGGAGTGTTTGCTAGACTGGCTGGCGACACTGGAGGCTGGAGAGGTGGGCAGACACGCCGATGCCTTGGGTCGTTATCAACGTGCAGACGACTCACGGTCGTGTTAGAGACGTGAGCACCATTCAGGCGCCATACTGCTGATCACCGGTTCAATGGAGCACAACTGTGCTAAGGAGATAAGCGCGGATTTTGAGGTGTTGGGAGAAGAAGGCTCGTTTTCATGAAGTCCACCAGTGCTGTGCTATCCTCTCCTGTCATTGTGATGATCGGTGACTGCATTGACTCACGAAATGGTTGTGTTAGTTGTAACAGGAAACGGTCGTTGCTTACTGGTTCATGCGGCACTCACGGTGGCGCCTCTCGTTGAGCTAGTGAACTTCAAAGTCAATGTGTGACTTGGATGGTGTCGGTGCGCGGTTGGGTGGTCAGGCCAGAGGTTGGATGTGACTTAGGCTTGCCTGCAGCCATGGATTGCAGTGGAGGACAGACGAGTGCCTAATTGGGTTACCTGGAAGCTTAAATGCCTCTTAACTTTGCTGCATGAGTTACGATAGACCGCTCTTCATCTTTTCAAATTGTGGCCTTGTATTGCTTCAGTGGGGATTATTCTTGTTTTCTGCTTTTAGGAGGAACCGATTGGAGGCTTTCGATTCGTTGACAATTTGGACTTCCTGGAGTTGTTGGCCGACAAGTACAATGAAGAAGTTGCAACCGAGTTGATGTCCACCCCTTCAGATTGACATGTTTCTCTGGTATTCTTTAAAGGCTGTGATTCGCCCTTCAATCGAGAGAATGGAAAGTTGATGGACGTAATAAAGTGGAGTGGTTGCCAATAGATTGATGTTTGCAGGCGTAAGGCGTTCAAGTCTCTTGTGCAGATNTGGACGTAATAAAGTGGAGTGGAGTGGCGTATTGTTCGTAGACGTGTTCCTTCTGGAAATGGTTGAATGGATCTGCCAATAGATTGATGTTTGCAGGCGTAAGGCGTTCAAGTCTCTTGTGCAGATGGATTTGAAAAGAAGGATAAGGTCTTACTGAAGTGGCATTGGTATTGTTTTTCGAGGTAGTAATAATCCTCCTCCATGGTACGCTGAAGTGATTTAAGTAGACCGGGGGAGGAGGCTGCACCGCAGGTGTTTTGGAATGGGACGGTACAATTTGACCTTCTCTAAGCAGATCAACCGTGCCTTCTTGGATGTAATAAAAAGCTAAGTGATTAGCGATTCGTAGCCTATTATCACTAGTATGAAGACAACTTGATTGTCATTAGCGCTTGTCTTGTGCTACACACGTAGTGGTTGACTAGTGGGCTGCCTCAACAGGCTGGTTCATGAGGTTTCCCACGTTCGTGCAATCTGTAATGGTCCATTGGTGCGCAGAATGCTACTCATTTCAAATTCAGTAGGGAGTGGGGTGCATGCTTATTCACACATTTTGTTCCTATGATTCGATTTGGCATTTTTTTCGCTCCAGCCTGCATCGCATTTATTGCTATCCTTAGCATTAGGCACGCAATTTTATTACACCATAAAATCATTTCTAATGTCTGTTTGGCATTGTAAAGCGCCACTTACAAAACTAATCATTTTTACTAAAGTATTTTTAGTCAAATGTCGTACTGACGTAGATATTTTCATTGATTAGCATGTCAGTAAGAACAAGAAGTTATTTGTTTGAAAGAGCATTGGGCCTGGTAGTTGTTTGTAAAGCGCTTGACGCGTGTTTAGGAAATCTGTAGCCGACTGGTGGTAAGTATGTCCTCCTGGCTCTTCCAGCCTCCTAAGAATTTGTGCAGACGTCGATCCGCGGAACCGACGCTAAATCGCTGTGCCGGGTGGCAGACCAGCTTCCGCCTTTATCGAAGACAGAGCAGGACAAAGAGAAGCCGACGCGTCGCGAGCAGGACTTGAACCTGCGCGGGGAGACCCCAATGGATTTCGAGTCCATCGCCTTAACCACTCGGCCATCGCGACACAGTTGGTGACTTTTTATTTATAATATTCAATAATCTGTAAATCTTATATGCACAGTTACTGGGTGCTGCCATGCCAGTCTCAGTAGGCCACGCCTCAAACCCCATACAGCTGCTAAATTCAGTCAGCGCAACAGAGACAAGACGCGATTATTTGATCTTCTTTGCTGTCAACGTAATGCTTTGTTTGTTTGTGTGCCGGTTTCGGCTACGGTCACTTAGGCTGCCCTATCACCCTAGCCTTGTGAGCTGGCCTCCAGGCCATGCCGGCAGCCCCAATCCCCCTGTTTGTTGAACATATATGCTGCCCTAATACTACGCCTTCGTTTGCCTTCAAGGAAGTCTCGAGACGCTGCATTGGTGGCAGCGTAAAGCGGACCCGACTTGACAGGGTTTCTATCCCGGTTTGGACCGCTTGTGACAAACTGTAGTGGTGCGAAAGAAGTTCATGCGCTACGGATGGGAGAATCTGTGACACTCCATCAACAACTGAGGCAACATTAGCCATGAAGCACCTGGAAACGTTTTGTTGCGGAGACTTCCCTACCATACCTGCTTATGGTGACCGGTGTTCCGACGTCTCCCTATGGACATGCTGATGCTCGGCAGAATTTCTTACTCTGAATTCAGTTTCCGAAGTGGACAAAACTCCAGATCCAATCAATTTGCCAAGAAGAGTCAGCGACGCGGTGGTCGAGCATCTCTTGAGTTGCGCTTCCATTTCGATGACTGGCACGGTTAGCTCGTGGGTGTTTCTTCCAGCACCGATTACGTTGTGGTGACTGACGCGGGAGGTTTACCAAGGGGAGCGTCGGGGTCGACGCTGAAAGAGAGGGGCTATGTAGTACTTTGTTTGACTGCTGGTATGGGTTGCGTTTGCTCTAGCCTGGTGGGCTGACCTTCGGGTCATGCCAGCAGCCCCAATCCCTCTGTCTGCTAGTGTTGTGCCTCTTTCTGCCTTCAAGGAAGTCTCCGCAGGCCACAGTCAAGGTGATAACCCTCAAGTCACCTATAATCCCTGTAAATGGTTGTTACCTGCTTCAAAACACATACAAAAGTTATTTGTCAGCGGGAGCAGCAACTTTTATGTTTGCTTCTACCTTAATTCCTGTAGTGAGTGTTAAATGTGCATCTACAAATTTTGTTGCTGCATTTTAGAACAAAAGTTGAACCCAACGACAAGTTGTAAAGAAATTTTGAATCCTGGAATTTAGGATTAGGAAAATGCGGATTATTTTATTGCTTTAATGTTCTGCAACATTGTAAGTGCTTACTTGGATGCATTGGAGTCAATTGGAATGGGTTTACTACAAGCGGTAGGGGACTGTAAATGTCGGTGGAGAAATAGGTGTTGCCTGAGATAACAGCTTCTTACCTCGTAAAAATGCGCTGTCTGTGTAGAGTCAGAAACTGAGTTACTAAACAGTTGAATCATATTCAAAAATCGCAATGGAAATCGTGAGCAATCGTGCAGTTGGGACGGACGCAGTCATCATTGCAACGCGTTGTTTTGGGTTCAACGCGATGAAAGCACAAAAGAGTCACAAGTAGTGGCGTTGCAGCGGTCGGATGATGAGGCTGCAGTTTCGTGTGATGGAGGAGCGTAACGAATTAGGCAAACTCACAACAGTTCACTTTAATTCTGATGGATAGGGAAACGAGTAGTCAGTGTCACACACTTCCTCCTCATTGCCTCACTTGAAACGGCGATTTGAAGAGGACCTGTTGCAACTAGCCCTGTAGTTCATGGCATGCAGTGGCGATTTGAGAAGAGTGGACTTGTAGGGAGGCTGGTGCTGCGTTGCCTTTTAAGGAAGGCAAACCCATCATCACGAGGTTGGTTTTGATCTATTGCCAGCTCCCATCTCGATCAATTGCCGAGTCTGCTGCATTTGCAGGAAGGTGCGTTGCATCAAGCGACATTCTCTTTTTACAATAAAGTCACACTCGCTTGTAATTGGTGCTCCTCATCAACGCATTATTGCCAGCCAAAAAGCTTCTATTAATTCGGCGTAATGTCTTATACTGCTTATATCTTATCAGTAGCAAGTTATCTGAATAGCATAATCATGTGGCAAGCGGAAAGATGTTTGGAGGAGTAGCAAATGCTTCTGTAGATTGCAGCTGCGAGCCTACCCTCGGTTTACAAATCAACATATAACTGGCTGTGATTTGATGCAGTTCTACAGTATTTCATCCAATAAGCACGTAACCAAGTGCAGTGGCAACACTCTTTCAAAGAACGCAGCAATTTGGGCTAACATTCGTGATTGAATCAAGCATAAACTGCTTGAAATGATGTTGTATTTAAGTGACACTTCTACTGGTTGCTAAGTCAACGTCCGACAATTGAAGTGGTGTTGGTTTGTGGGGCAAACGCTGGACCGACGTGCGCAGGCGCCTTAGTACGCTTGCCTCTACTTGTGCTGGTTTCAGCTATCAAGGGTCACTGACAGAGCATGCTAACTGAGAGAAATTGAGTTTGTAAGAGAAGTCAAAGTAATATTGGAAGTGGACAAGGTCATTGGAAATGTCGGCAGCGCATCGGCACGAGATTCAGACTACTTTGTTTGAAAAGAAGGGAAATAGCCAGTACAGGATGTCGCTGTCCCTTCCCCCAACCGACCTCTGCGCGTCTCCATGCTTGATTCCTTTATTTACATTCTACCCTTTACCGCTTACTGCTACACAATGGTTGCGGCATCGGCACCCTGTAGAATGCAACTATATTGCTTAGTTGAATGCGCAACGTGGAGATGGATCAGTTATGCGGTGTGAAATGCTGCATGAATCAAGCGAATGTAGAGCTGCTCTGCGCTACCTTCAAGTCTGTGACAGCCTACAGAGTACCCTCTTCGTTGCTGCTCTCACGGATTATGCATTGTCACACATCTTGCCAGTTCATGCCATTCTTCAACACATTTTGTAGTGCGGAAGCCAGTCTCTAGGATTGGACGACGTCCCTGATATGCTATCCGTTAGTGGAGAGAAGGAATACTATGGAAACGTTGTTTATGTTGGGAGCGGATCACGCATTTCCCTAATGAAGCTCAAACATGAGGGTGTGGGTTGCCCTTGCCCATTCAAACCACAGGGGGTGTTGTCATCGCTTGGCGCCATGATTGTTCGGCGGATCGCGCTAAAATGAGGGCTAAACTCCTCGCATCCAACGCGTGCAGCCTCGTAGAGCAGGCACCAAACGAACCCAGTGAATGAGCGAGAATGCAGCATTGCACCAAATCTGTGACTGTATGTTTTTTTAACAATTTGACTTTCATCAAGCAAATTGTGCCAATATGTTTTGAAATCGGTCGTATCATTACACAGGTTACTTCTTAGGCTTGACATCGCTCACCCAACAGCACTGTACTTTGTAAGCATTTCTTCCACATTTTGCTCCCCATCTTGCCAAACATCATCTCTGGTCCACGTTTGTAACTCACTTCTCAATGTCACTTGTTTTCCAATTGAATATCTCGTATTAGTTAGTGTGTTTAAGAAGAAAGTGCTCCAATAAGCCTTCTTGTTGTGGGACTTCGCAGATTTGGACACCATCCATGGTAGAGGGCACCCGTATGCGCCCATCACCCCACACGTAACTGTTGTGCACAAAAGTGTGTTTAATTTTGCGTGGGAAATCGCGTTCACACCTTACGTTACCACCAAGACCACATTCCACATCTCAAACATCTCACACAAGTGTAAACCTCGAAAATTAAGTAGTGACACACAACATAGCACAACACAAGAGGAGTCTCTAGCTTGTGTCAACTTTTGAACGAAGGGAATGAGTGATGCAAGTGAGTCTCTCGCTCTCGTCAGTCGGAACGTCCTTTCCGAGGTTTGTCAATTGCCTGTGTGAAATGCGTCACTGTTGCTGTGCACACAGTCCTCATTCCACTCCAACTACACGTCTGTCAAATGACCTGCCAATGCTTGAACTTGATCTCCTCATCTCTGCCACGACGTCACCATGCAGCATGACTCCACGGACCACGAAGTAGCTGCCAAATCTCAAAAAAAAACAAATTTGATGGATGGGGACAGTTGTAGAACACGTGCTGAAGACGGTCCGGAAACACAAGTGGCTTCCAATAACAGTACAGCATGCATCACAGGTCCCAACTGCACTGACAGCGATTGACTTGGCTTGAACCGCTACATGTAGCCAAAATGCAGCCTTCACTGCTAGAACACAGACCTGACAGACGCAACTCAGTCCTCGGGAGGGTAGTTTGATGTGACGCAATAGACCATGCTTCTTTAATCCAAAATTAGGTAGCCCTCAACGGCTAATGCAGTCGGACTGAACAAACCCTTCTTAAATGGTAAACAAATCAAAGGAGCACGAGGAAGGAAGGACGCTAATAAGGAAATTAGCCGAACAAACTAATTCTGACTTCAAAATATTATTTCCATGTGCCGATTAGCTGTGGACGAGATGTAACTTTTTAGGCCCCGACTTAAAGCGCCAATGTGGCAAGACCCGAGCCCATATTTCAGCCTCTTATTACTGAAAAGCCAAGCTTTTGGACTCGGAATGGGGAAGATGCCTCTACTGAAGTGTTGGAGTAAAGTCTTTGTCGTAGAAGGATGACAAATGACAGACTGCGACTATTGAAACAAGACTGTAAGTTATTTTTTTCCGCTTCAGTGATCTATTAGATTGTGATGCTTGTCATTGTGCACTGAGCTGTGTCTCTCACTCAAGGTGTTGTGATGAGGAATGTAGATGGTTAACAAGCACTAGAGCGTGGCCACAGAAACGATCGTATCACCGGTTGTTGGGGCAAGACTCCAAATGTGTGGTGGAATCTAATTCACTTGCATTGTGGATCCGCTGGCACACGCGATGTGGGCTTAAAGTGCTTTCGAGATTTTCGAAACAGCACACTGAAGACCCCAACGCCTAGAAGTAGACTATGGAAGTAGCAATTATTCCACTTAGCGTGTGAGATCTTCCCTTGGGTGGGGTGGGGGAAGGAGGGGAAGAGGATGCTTGGGATAGCTGTCGCATTGTAAGGAAGAAGCGATGGAACTACGTGGTGTGGGGTGGATGGAAGTACGTAGTCATGATGGCAGGTGACCGATGATGGTAGAAGATCTTGTTATGCGATGACATCAGACATTGCCTCACAAGTTGCCTGGTGGACCTTACACCAAAGCAATGTGATATTAGTGGTCCTAGGTGTTGTATTTAGCTGGAGCAATATGATCTTTAAGAGAAAAAGCACCATTAACCACCCGGAGGGGTAATGCAGGACTTCTGCGCTCTACTTGACTCCAGATTCCTGCCTTGGAGTGGCATTCCCATTCCAGTTTCCTGCTCGACATTTCATGCCAAAGTCAACCAGAATGTTGAGGAGGGTAGTGGCAATAAGTAAATATATGTTCCCAACTCATTACATAGCCTCATAGGCATCTGGATGTAGTCAGTCATAAGTCAATAAATTGGCACGTCTACACTGGTGCATTGTGCCACCCACACGTCAAAATCGGAGCTGACAGCACTGCAGACGTGTTCATACCGAGCCGCAGTTGTGCGTCATTCTCTCTGGGTGAAAAGAAGTGTGGAACTGTTACGTCTTCTGGTTGGATGAAAGCTCTTCGATAGTTGGTGTGCAGCGCGGATTGGCTCCGCACGATTAGCCACAGTCGATATAAAGTGCTGCAGTGATTGTGGAGGTCATCACAGCCACACTGTACACGTTAGCACTTGCACATCTCACACAGACATGTCTACGGGGCCAGCTATCGGCATTGATTTGGGGACGACCTTTTCATGCGTCGGTGTTTTCCGAGACGGTGTGGTGGAAATCATCGCCAACGATCAGGGTCGCCGAACAACGCCCAGTTATGTGGCCTTCACAGATAAGGAATGTCTCATCGGTGATGCTGCAAAGGATCAGGCGGCCTCGAATCCCACCAACACTGTGTTCGACGTGAAGCGTCTGATCGGTCGTGGTTTCAACGATGAGGAGGTGCAGGCCGACATAAGACACTGGCCTTTCAAAGTCGTGAGTTGTGGAGAAGTACCGAAGATCGAAATAGAGCACTGTGGTGAGACAAAGCAATTTGTTGCGGAGCAGATCTCAGCCATGGTGCTGATGAAGATGAAGGCGATAGCAGAGGAGTATTTGGGTGAGGAGGTGACAGACGCAGTGATTACCGTGCCAGCGTATTTCAATGTAAGTCAGCGTCAGGCCACGATTGACGCTGGAAAACTAGCGGGACTGAATGTGCTGCGTCTAATCAACGAGCCAACCGCAGCTGCCATCGCCTACGGTTTGGACAAGAGGATTGACAAGCAGTGCAATGTTCTCGTCTTCGATTGGGGAGGCGGTACCTTCGATGTGTCCATCCTGTCCATCGAGAATGGCAAATTTGAGGTGAAGGCGGTAAGTGGTGACACGCATCTGGGTGGAGAGGACCTAACCTCTCGACTGGTGGACTACTTAGTGGAGACCTTCAAGAAAGAGAACAACGGAATGGATTTGACAACTAGCAAGAAAGCTCTCAGTCGTCTGAGGAAGGAGTGTGAAATGGCTAAAAGAATGCTGAGTGCGTCTGAGAGCACGACTGTGGACATCGAGTCATTGTTCGAGGGTATAAATTTCAGTTCAAGCATCTCACGAGTGCGGTTTGAGCAGTTGTGCTCTGACCTCTTCGATAGGACGCTAGACACGGTGACGAAGGCGTTAAATGATGCTGAGATGGACAAGACTTCTGTCCACAGGGTATTACTGGTAGGTGGATCGACACGCATTCCGAGGGTGCAGGAGTTGTTAAAAGACTTCTTTGGTGATGGTAGACTGAGCAAGTCCATAAATGCGGACGAGGCGGTGGCGTACGGTGCGGCGTTACTGGCGGCCAATTTGGCTGGTAGCAAGTCGGGTGATGTGCAGGATATGATGTTGTTGGAAGTGACACCACTGTCATTGGGCATAGAGACGGTGGGTGGTGTGATGTCGACGGTCGTAAAGCGCAATACGCGAATTCCGACGAAGCAAACAGAGGTATACCAAACGCATAAAGACAATCAGGATGTTGTGGACATCATAGTGTTTGAGGGAGAGCGTGCGATGACGCGTGAAAACAACTTGTTGGGCGAGTTCAAGCTAAAGGGTCTACCACTGGCACCTCGTGGTGAGACCAAGTTAGAAGCGACTTTTGAAATTGATGAAAATGGCATTCTCCATGTGTCAGCGGTGGAACCATCAACAAAGAAGCACAACAGCATCACCATTGTCAACTACAGAGGTCGGTTGTCAGAGGAAGAGATGGAGCGCATGTTGAAGGAGGCGGAGAAGTT